>JAHWFP010081405.1:3183-16071 GCA_023313725.1 Lithobius niger
AATGATGAATTTGCTTGCCCAACTTAAGAGTATTATAGAAGATAGATAGATATATGTAGCTCCTAAGCTTCCCGCCGCCCATCATGTACGTTATAAGTTTTTGACGTTACATTTTTAGTGTCATCCGGTGCACAGTTCTTTAAATCCATTTCCTAAAAAGGTTTTTGCACCATGGGGTACCTTTCCTGTCCCACGTTTTTTATGTTGTGAGGGCATGGACATGCTGACTCGAACGGCCATTATAGTAATGCCAATATGTATCCATTAACATCACGAATCTGAATCATGAATCTCGCTCTAAAGAAGGTGGTTCCAAGAACACTTCTTTGAAGGTTTCAAGAACATACTTTTCGTCATGACTCGTTTACCACTCAATTGGGACCTGTCGATGCGAATTGCTATTCTTTAATTCATCCACAGGAGGAAATTATCTACACTTAACCTGAAAAGGCATAAGAAAAGTTACTTTTTTAAGTTGGGGGTGGGAGGGAGAGAGAGGATAATTTTGGACTTAGGGTGGTAGGAGGATCGGTTTTTCCACAGAGATTTGGGAAGGAGGGGGAATCATCAAAAATTTGGAAGCCACATTTTCAATTCTTCTGCCCCCTCCCCTCCCCCACAAGAAAAAAAAACAATGACCGGTTCCTTATCATTGTCAAAACGTCTCTAAGTATTGTTTAAGTTGTATATGCTACAGGTGTTAGTATAGAGCTCGTCTGTGTCACAGAAACAGAAAGCGGTTTATTATTTTTTTTAATAAAAATAAAAAATAAAAATATGTTTTACACGCACAGAAATGTGTTCTAAAAGCAAGGAAGTTATGTATTTACCATCCATGACCTGACTAGTTAAGACACTAGTTTAAAACACTAGGTAAAGACACAAACTAGTGTGTTGCCCGTCAAGATTCAGCGACAACATTACCGTCCGTCCTATACAGAGTAGCTTAGCTGTATTCAAGCATACGAGGAAAAATAATTCGACAGAAAAGGCTGAAACTTCGTTTGATCGCGAGATTTTGGTCGCCTGACAACATAAAGTGATAAATAAACACAGATGCAAACCTATTTACGTTGCCTTTTGGACTTTAATGTCAGCCTGCCTGAGCGGGAATTGAACCCACGGGCCACAACCTTTGAGATCGAAGGCCAAAATCCCACTTGTGTCAGTTGTGTCAGTATGGCTGAGCGGTGGAACTTTAGCCTTTGGTTTCAAAGGTTGTGGGTTCAATTCCTCTCAGGCAGTCTGACATTTGAGTCCAAAAGGCAACAGAAATAGATTCGCATTTGTATTTATTCATCACTTTTCGAGCAATTTGGTTTTCCGTCATGTTTATAACATAGAATAATGAGAACACAGCTTAACGCTTTGCCTTTGAGAAAAAAAAAGGTGAATAACTTTGATATTTCTTAATTACTAGCTACTGGCTAATTTCGCAAAAATAAGTTTTTTCATGAAGTACAGAAAGCTGAAATTTTGCGGCTCAGTATAGCCATGGTACATGCCTTTTTACTGGTTTGGAGGTGAGAAAAAGCATAAATTTAAAGTTACCAATCAATCTCAATGCTGTTTCAAGGGTACAGTTTGCTGTAACCGCCCCCCCCCCCCCTCCCCACTCTCCCACATTTACATCTTTTACACGTCGCACCATTGTCATCCTTCTGCTCGCTGAAACGCATAACAACGAGCTAAACTTGGTAAAATGCTAAACTCCTCATCGTTAAAACCGGCTATAGGCAGGCAATTATTCGCAAGGGGATATTAAGATATAAATAAAGAAGTCAAGGGAAGAAAGGCCGGATTCCACAATAATAAACCAGTCGGCCTTTAGAAGCGCCAGCCAAGCTTCTTGCGCTTAGCATAATGCGGGAACCGGAAGAAGATCACTGACCTCTAGCGGCGGTAATTGCAAGAAACAATGGCGCCCGCGCCACACAAACCGACTAACTGTTGGAAACCGGAAGTTGGATGCTGGATCTCAAAACGGAGACGTAGCTGGAGAGGTCAGGGAATTAAGAGAGATAGCATCGGCTTAGTTAGCAAACCTCCCAATCTATTAGGCCAGAGGTTTCGTTTTCACGCACAATGAGTCGAGGAGTGTAATGTGAAAATAAGCCATATATTCCGGTTTATTGCCGAATGAGAAGGCGAGCTGCGGCATAAAATACGCAACTTTTGAGTTGGATCCGTTAATATCAACAGGATGTGACGGCTGGAAAAGAAATGCTAAGAACACTCAGCAGGGAATCGAGTGCTGTTAAAGGTGCTTACTCGGTTACGTCCCGTTTCGCCAAATCCCGTTTCGCCAAAAAGAAAGCAGATTAACAGTTTTGGCCTCAGGGGCCAGTCCCGTTTCGCCAAATATCGTTCACGAAATTTTAGGCACGCGAAACATTTAAAACATTTAAAAACGAACATTTATAACACGATAAAAGGTCAGACATTTATAGACAAACACCCGTTTTGCAGAATCCCATTTCGCAAAATAATTTGTTTCAAATTACGTGCCTCGCTCGTGCTGTCGCGCTCACCGCGGCTAAACACATAACACCAGAAACCACAACTAATCAAAAATTACTAACAATTAGGCTTGCCTCTTTAACTTCTGCAATGTTAAATTTTTGATGAATATTTTGATTCTGAGAAACGGAATTTTTCAAAGCGGGAATTCCCATTTGGAAAAGGTTAACTATGACGTGTATAACTAACTATTCTTAAAACAGAACCTTGCAGTGACGTAGGGACGCCGAAGCATTCTAAACAATTATATTTAAAGCGCACGTTTTTCCGTCTGTATTGCCAGTTTTCAAAACGCTAATAAATCAACTGGGCTTATTCTACCACTGCTTGTCTGTGTTAAATGTTTGCCTTTTAAAGCCCCCATTACATAGAAATAAGGTATTAAATTTCGTGTACGTAAAAATTTGTCAAATTCGTTTTGGCGAAACGGGATTTGGCGAAACGGGACTGACCCCTGAGGGCAAAACTGTTAATCTGCTTTTTTTTTGGCGAAACGGAATTTGGCGAAACGGGAGTTCACCGTTTACTCACCTAATGACAGGCTTCAGCATCTAGTGCCGCTTACCATTATTTAGTTCTATGCATAGCACTTGATTTCAACTAGCGAAGGAATGCGCAAAGAAATTTTTTTCACACAACAAACAAGCCGCGTGCCTCTTTAATTATTGAGTGTAAAGTTGGTGCTTCCACGTGCACCGGGGAGCAAGCGGTCAAGGTTAACGATATCACTGTCACTAGACGGCGCCAATATAGCGGTTCAAAACCTGCGTTTCAAAACGGTCGACGTATAGAGCAGTGGCACGACGTAGTATTATTGTATATAACTCTATGCTGGAGCCTTAATGGGTTAGCTGCAAGGGGCACTGCACAGAGAAACAGAAGGGCGTCATGCTGCAGCCGATGCTGTGAAGAGTGATTTCTTAGACCTAAAACGCGCGATTTTTGTTGTTGGAGAAAACAACGTTATTTTAAGCCTAAGAAATCCGCTCTTCCGGTGTTTTCCCCTCCATTTTTATGTAGTGCACCTTGTAGTTATGCCCTCCAAAACCCATACTGGTGCCAATATGGCGGCAAATGTCACTGCTCTATAGAAAGAAGCGCTCGTGATGTCGTTAGGCTTAAGTTTGCCGCTTGCTTCCTGGTGCACGTGGGCACACCGACTTTACACTCAATAATTAAGGAAGCACGTGGCTTGTTTTTGCGTAAAAAGAATTTTATTTATATGATCCCTTCGCCTGTTGAAAGTAAAGGCTAGACAGAATATAGACAGCGGCAAATGGCTATAGATGGCTGCAACTTGTCGTTTGGTGGCAGTCCCCCTTCAAATTTATCAACTTGATAAAACATCAACTTATTCAGCTTTCCGACTCTTGCATATACGCCTATTTACGCGTTATTCCGACTCGCACTAGTTCCCCTAACTGCCACGAACACATCCGTACTGATGGGGCTTTCTATTGAAAAAAGTAATTTTTAACTAGGCATATAATTATCATCTGACCAGTAAACACAAATTGTTAGTTAATCCTGATTGTAGGGATGCGACCTAAGTTTTAATTAGAGCGGTGACATTTGCCGCCATATTGGCACCAGTATGGGTTTTGGAGGGCATAACTACAAGGTGCACTACATAAAAATGGAGGGAAAAACAACGGAAGAGCGGATTTCTTAGGCTTAAAATAACGTTGTTTTCTCCAACAACAAAATTCGCGCGTTTTAGGTCTAAGATATCACTCTTAAGAGCATCGGCTTCAGTATGACGCCCTTCTGTTTCTGTCTGCAGTGCCCCTTGCAGCTAACCCATTAAGGATCCAGCATAGAGTTATATACAATAATACTACGTCGTGTCACTGCTCTATAGGCTAACACCAATTTTCCGACTAGTAAGAATTTTCTAGGGTGTCATGAACTATGACACAGTTAATACTAAATTCGTTGGTTTCTTCCCGCTTTCAAAGGCGCATGCGTGACGTTAAATCATGGTAACGATGCGGACGGAGATCCTCACCTCGTGACTTGCGACTCAAAGCATAACGTACGCGGCATGACGGTGTCGATTTATAACAAGAAAACAATTCCTATACTGCAGTGCAAAATGGCGGTCTCATTTCTGAACGCTGGCATTCGACGGTTTTTCTTTCTATTCCATATCCAGTGTGGATACAGTAGCCACTGTCATAACACTGAAAACCTGTAGTTACGTTTAATCACAAATGAGCACCATGTTGAGTTTAGAATTTTTGCTGCGAGGTGCTACGTTTTCTGCCATCATTTGATTCCTCCTAAAAGATATTATTTGTGCGTGAATAAACAAAATGACAACGTTTTGGCCTTAACCCTTACTGTTTTTTTTATAATACATTAATTGTTTATGAATTGTCGCATGCCTTTAGCAGAAACTTTTAACTCTTAATAACGATGGACTAGCGAATAGCTTTCGCCGAGCGAGAAAAGTACGGTTGTATAAACGCATCCTGTATCGCTCGGTTAACATTACTATTATTCGGTTCGTTTGGCTCATACCACAATAAAAAATCGCATTCTACGACAATTCCGTATCGTCCAATTAGCATTATACGCCCAATTACGCTTGGTAAACAGCAGCTTGGGCGGTTGGGAAGGGGAAGGGCGGGGGGGAGCAACCTTCCACTTACACTTTTTGGCATTTTCCTAATCTTCCAAGGTGACACGAGTGTTCCACCTGGGGGAATCGAGGCCCGCATACAACCCGGAAAAAAATGCGAGAAAGACATAAAAAAAAAACCCTATGCTTCGTTCAATTCCCGTGCCTTTAAAAGAAAAAACGACTGTATAAACAGGGCGGCGTGCTCCGTTCGATGCGTCGCCGAGGTCTCCAGGTAGACGTTTAGGTTTCTGACACACGACAGTTGGGAGACTTCAAACCCCCACGTCAGCCTTAAAAGAGATTCGTTTAAAGTTAAAACTAACCCTCGCTGTTGGCTCGTGGGGGCTTTTCCGAATTTCACTTTACCAGTAACTAAAACGTGCGGTTCGGTGAATATATTTTGGCGTTCCGTTGGGTTAAAGGGATTCTCGTAATCTTAAGAGTGTTTGTGCTATTGTCCCAGGACAAAACACGACAAAACACAAAATGTGCTCTGTTGACTGACCGATACTGAGATCGACGTCAACATCGGTAAAGATTCGGCTAGAAAAACGCATATCGATACCCCCGAAAAGTCAGTGGCAACTTTTTTGTGAAAGGGCACAGTACATTTTTTAGGACTTTTTTTCTTCTTCTTTTACCCTCTTCTGCCCCTTTCTTAGTCTTTTTTGACCTTTTTAGGGGTTGTGGTCTAAATCCCGACAGTCGAAATCCCAACAGGTTAAAAGCTCGACACCAAAATCCCGACAGGTCAAAATCTCGACGGGTTAAATCCGCCCTAGTTTTAAAAATTTGTGTTTTAATTCAAACGTATACAGTGCCCTGGACTGTTTTTGGCCAATGAATATTTTTAGCTTCTTGTTGGCATTTTTAGCCCACATTTTACATGCACAAAAATAAAATTTGCTGAAGTTAAGATTTTACCTGACGGTGATACGTTGTGAGTTATCTGTTATTATCTGGGATGTATTATACCCAAAGAATTACTCATAACGTATGAGTAATACTGACCCCGTGGCGTAAGTAATTCTGTCAACGGGATCGAGTATCAAACTGCGTGAGCTTTTATTTTCACGTTGATCGTTAGAATAGCAACTAACTGCTGTCATACTTACGATCTAAATGATCAATACTGTACGCAAGCAAGGACTACCATCATCATGATCATCACCAGACACAGCAATGCAGCATAGTTCCCGCATACTGCCTTCTACCTGCTGCGCTACCGGGGCGGACCCTGGCTACAGCCTCATCCAAGCTTATTAGCTGTTCAACGTTTCTCTGTGATGACCTACATGCAATAAACATACAAGTCGGAAAAGTATGCGGCAAATCCTGGGTTCGGGTCCCAGTCGGAGCAGTTGTCTTTTCTTTCTTTCTCAGATCAGTGTATCTTGTTTCCTCACAAGGCCAGTCTTTAATGCAGATTATTTTCTTCTTTTACCCTTTACCCTTGCGATTTATTCTTTATTTACGTGAGGTCATTTTAAGATCTGACCCTCATGTATAGAGCAGTGACAAGACGTAGTATTATTGTATATAACTATGCTGGAGCCTTAATGGGTTAGCTGCAAGGGGCACTGCAGAGAGAAACATAAGAGCGTCATACTGAAGCCGATGCTGTGAAGAGTGATTTCTTAGACTTAAAACGCGCGATTTTTGTTGTTGGAGAAAACAACGTTATTTTAAGCCTAAGAAATCCGCTCTTCCGTTATTGTTTCCTCCATTTTTATGTGGTGCACCTTTTAGTTATGCCCTCCAAAACCCATACTGGTGCCAATCTGGTGCCAATATGGCGGCAAATGTCACTACTCTATATAGCTTTAGCCTTTGACGTGGACCCAGCCTTAGCCGTGATGCCAGATAAGAAGGCGAGAGGGACAATTTTGCTAGATAAATCCCATCGAAAATTCCTAGTTTCTTTTACATGCCACAATCGACACGAGCACGATACATCACAGGACCTTCTCTTTCCGAAATTGCCAGGGGTGGTTGAGGCCTGACTCGAATCCGGGACCTCTGGCACATGAGATGGCTTATGTACATAGCATGTTAATAAGTAATTCGTAGCGTATTACAGAACCTCTTAGGGGAATCCCCTACCCCTCTTCATAGAACTGTCACTGTGCCTAGGGTGAACTCCCGTTTCGCCAACAAAAAAAGCATATTAACAGTTTTGCCCTCTGGGGCCAGTCCCGTTTCGCCAAATCCCGTTTTAGCCAAAACGAATTCGACACTATTTTACGTACACGAAATTTAATACCTCATTTCTATGTAATGGAGCTTTAAAGTGGCGCTATATCACCGATTGAAATGCGAACGAAAATACCGTGGCACCATCTAGCGCCAATAATATTGTTAATCTCTATAGCTTGCTCCCAGGTGCACGAGGACGAACCAAATTTTCACTCAATAATTTAGGATGCCGTGGCTTGTTTGTTTCGTTAAAAGAAATGCCGTTATGCATTCCTTTGCTTGGTGCAAGCAATAGCTAGATAGTCCTACATAGCGCTAGATGTTGTCAGATTTCGTCTGATTTCAATCGGTGATAGTGCCACTTTAAAAGGCAAACATTTAACAGATACAAGCAGTGGTGGAATAAGCCCAGTTAATTTTTTAGCGTTTTGAAAACTGGCAATACAGACGGAAAAACGTGCGCTTTAAATATAATTGTTTAGAATGCTTGGTCATCACTAGGTCCATGCCAAGGTTCTCTTTTAAGAATAGTTAGTTGTACACGTGATGGTTAACCGTTTCCCCAACGGGAATACCGTTTTGCAGAATCCCGTTTCTCAGAATCGAAATATTCTTCAAAAATTTAACATTGTAGAAGTTAAAGAGGCAATTGTTAGTAATTTTTTTTATTAGTTGTGGTTTCTGATGTTATGTGTTTAGCCGCAGCGAGCGCAGTAGCGCGAGCGAGGCACGTAATTTGAAACAAATTATTTTGCAAAGGGGGGTTCTGCAAAACGAGTGTTTGTCTAAAAAAATGTCTGACCATTATCATGTTATAAATGTTCGTGTTTAAATGTTTCGTGTGTCTAAAATTTTTTTGAACGACATTTGGCGAAATGGGTTTTGCCGAAACGGGATTGGCCCCTGAGGCAAAAGCTGTTAATCTGCTTTCTTTTTGGCGAAACGGGAGTTGGCGAAACGGAACGTAACCGCGCCCCTAGGCTACAATGCGATATCCCCTCTGTTTCCAGCAGGAGGGGTCTACTCCGAGCTTTTTGCATATCGCTTTTCTATTGGCTGCCTCCACTGACGTCACAGTATAGCTCAACAGCTTACGCACAGTCGAACAAGACCGGAGCCAGTGACGTCACACGAAAATATTAGTGGGGGGGGGGGACGACTTAATGAGCTGGGGAATGACCAACATTCCTATATACTATCGTTCCACTCCACCTTGGTTTCAAGTGTCAGGTAATAAAACTTGGACATCGTGGATATTATTACTACAATTTCTTCCTCCATGGTATTGCCTACTACAGTTCGGCCTGGAAACATAACCACAAACGCATTAAAACTAAATTCCCACTAACTCGAAAGCATTATTGTCACACATCTCAGTCTGGTATTACGCCAAACGTTAGGCTTAAACACGTTTGAAATCCTAACTAAATTCATCATTTTTCAAAATGGTCCAGCTCGAAAAGCATTCGTTCATTTTTGTTACAGCCTGCAACGCGTCGCCGCACGCGGTCCGGGCATCACGGCTGTTAGCTGGCACGGTTTTAGCCTTACATTAGGCCTAACCAGAGAGCGTACGTAATGCTGCATCCCGTGCGAGTTTAGCTAAGTGACTCTGGCGCCAAATGCGATTTTAAGTCTTTTTGGTTTTGGAAGGGGATTAGATCCGGAAGCCGGGGCTTTAGGCCTAATGGTAGACGTTACCGAGCAGTTTCCTCCAAAATCAACAACAAGGCTAATGTAAGGAGATGAGCTTGGTTGGGGAGGGGAAAAGAGAGAGTGAACGCCCTGGTTAGAGACACTTAAAACCCCACACTCGTTTAGCTAGCACCCCCACAGACCCGTCTTCAAAGAGTTGCGATGGGAGAGAAATGTGGCGTGGTGGCGCACGATCGTTGGAACTCGGTTTCAGAATGGCGTGGTGTTTAACGGTATACTAGTAGCTCTGAAGAGTAGACCTCGCAACTGCCGCAAACTGTCGTTTGGGTGCCATTTTGGGCCGCCATCTTGAATTTTTATCAATTGGTATAACAAGTAGACGCCATGTTGGGAGCCATCTTGAATTCATATCAATTAGTATAACAAGTATTGGACACCATTTTGGGCCGCCATCTTGAATTCTTACCAATTGGTATAACAAGTATTCGACACCATTTTGCGCAGCCATCTTGAGTTTTTAGCCATAGGTATAACACGTGTTGGACGCCATTTTAGGCGGCCATCTTGAATTTTTAACAGAAACCGTTTATCGGGCATCATTTTGCGCCACGAATTTGAATTTTCACAAAGCATGAGAATGGGATGTTTCATGATGAATATGTTGTCCTGAATATTCGTAAACCAGTATGTGTTCAATCTAATGATGAACGATGTGGAAGATGCTAGCAAAGCTTTTTTTAAATATCATTTTGGGTCAGCCATTTTAAATTTTTTGCAAGAGGTAAAAGTCAAGTACATAAAGTCGTATGACCCGTGAGCGGCCCGGCCTCTTGTGCCCCCCTCCCCCGCCTCACTTCCCCACCACCACCCACGTGCCTGAATTTGAAATAAATTTGAGAGGGATGCAGAACTTTACTGCTTGTTGATCAAAATAGCTGTTTAACAATTGCATTACCCTTTCCTGACCGCATCTACACAAAAACTAATTTAAAAAACTTTTCGGTTGAGATATGTGTATTTCACAGACTAAAACTAAAAATGGCTGCCTCCACATTGGTGGAACCAACCACGTATCTTCCGTGCAAAAACTTGTTTTTTTGGTTTTGTACGTCAACCATTCTGCGTAGAAATTGATGATTATCATACAGTTTCGGTACTCGAGAATGTTCCGTGAAAAATAATCAGCATGGGGTGGTAGCCTATGGGTTTCCCCTCTCCCTCTTCCCCCATTCGGCGGTTCATTTTTAGCTCCACAAAAGAACCGATATATAGTCACTAGGTAATAGACACTGCCTACTTCTCAGCAGCAAAACATATAACGAAAACATAAATTCAATTAGGCCTATTGTTGAAATTTTCAGAGCAAAGTTCTATTATATTTCCTACAAATATCATGTTAGCCTGTTAGTGAATTGAATTAAAGAAATAATTTTTTTTTTTTTAAGAACACCGGTATCCAATTTTTACATGACGAGCATAAACAACTGCCTTGTGTAGTATTTCAACGAATAGAAATGAAGCTGTATCAGAAGACAGACGTCGTAGCGTCCGGAGATTGCGGTGCAAAGCAGTATGTGACCAAACTGAACGCCGGAAAATTGAAATCACGTCGTCATCATGTGGCAGGGGCTCGAACCCGTTTTTGTTACCTATTGACTTTAAAAGTTATAATTTCAATTAATGCTTATCTGGTAGCTTAGAAGTTAACACTGTCAACGTCTTACGGAACATTCGGGTTCAATCATTTTTTTTCCATTTCTTTCCTGCATAACTTTACTTACAGTAATTTTTCATTTTCACTTGTAATGTTTGTCTCAAAGTCACGCTTCAAAAAGTGATAAACAAATTTAAAATTTGCACGGAATTTTGAGAGGATGGCGAAAAATTATCCTCGTGACCGGTTAGCGGATATCCAAAGCCTCTATCCGATTATGCCTCTTCACCGAGTATAAAACTCTTAAAAATGAGGTAAGCAAACTAATTAAAGAGGCAAAGCAAAATCATTACCATAAACTCTTTGATCAAGCACGTTTTGATGCTAAAAAAATGTGGAATAATGTAGGTAAAATTCTTGGAAATAACAAACCTAATATTGACGTAGCACTGAACAAGGCTTTCCATGATAAAGGGAAGAATAAAGTAAGGAATGATTTTAATATTAATTTTGCTAATCAAGTTCCAAATTTGAAAAAAACGTTCCAAAATAGATTTGCTATTCTTAAACAAAGTTGTTCAGTATCTACAGCAAATCATTTAAATGGCTTACATCAACCAAAAAAGACGCCTAATAAAAATAACAGAAATACAATGAGAATTCTCCACGCATCGATTGAGGAGATCTGCTCTATTATTTCAAATATTAAAAACAAAAACTCTGCTGGAATTGACGGCTTCCAGCTGAAGCATCTTAAAAGTAGCAAATTCAATTCTGCTATTTTGATCTCTAAACTTGTAAATAAAATTATTGAAACTGAAACATGGCCTGAACGATTAAAATTTCAAATTTCTTAGACCTATTTTTAAAAAGGGCTCTAGAGTGGATATGAACAATTACCGACCTATTTCCCTGCTGCCAGCAATAGACAAAATTATTGAGAAATTCTTTGCAAATAGAATCTCACATTTTCTTGACAAAAATTCTTCTCTGTCAAACAGACAGTTTGGCTTTAGAAGCAATAGAGGCACTAGCGATGCTTTAAAAGCAATTAATGACATTGTTTCCCAAGCTCTGAACGACGGCAAACTAGCTGGTGCTATTCTAATAGACCTTCAAAAAGCATTCGATACTATTGACCATGGCATCCTTTTTTATAAATGCAAAAACATAGGACTTCGTGGTAAAATCCTTAATATTCTTAAAAGCTACATGGGTGATCGTCAAGTATGCACCAGAATTAACAACGAAAATAGCAAATTTTTAAAAGTTGAACATGGGGTACCACAAGGTTCAGTTCTTGGTCCCCTACTGTTTCTTATTTACATAAATGACATCCCAGAATTTGTTGAAAATTGCGAAATTTTTCTCTTTGCTGATGATATTTTTTTACTTGCTATTGACCAGGATATTGAGAATATGATCTACAAATTGCAGCATGACTTTAATTCGCTGAATTCTTGGTTCGTATCTAATGAAGTTTTTATTAGTGAAGAGAAAACTCTGTGCATCACTGTAAAATCACCACATGCTCAAAAAGTTGTTGAGAAAAACATCTTTCTTCATACTAAATTTTGTACAAACAGTAACTGCATGAATACATGTAGAGTGATCAAAAGGGTAAGTGAAGCAACTTATTTGGGCTTCCAAATTGACTCACAGTGGACGTATAAAAAGCAGATTGAGAAACTCATTAAAAAACTCAGGAAACTTATGCCAAGTCTTTACCATATAAGGTATCTCTTAAGCACCAAAAATAAAAAAAATGATCTACTATGCTTGGATAGAGAGTCAAATTAGATATGGCATTGAAATTTTTGGCTTTGCCGCTGACTGCCACCTAAACAGACTACAAAAATTACAAAATAGAATTATAAAAATTTTGTTCAATGAATATGGAAATTTAAAAACTAAGGAGGTTTATAGGAAAACTGGAATTCTTAAAATAAGACAGCTGAGAGATTTTGTAGTTGTCCTAAAAAATTATTTTAATGATGAATATAAAATCAGTTCCAACACCAAAAATGCTTACTTGCGAAAAACAACATACCGATATGATGTGCCTTTTATGCGGAACCATTACGGTAAAAGAACCAACAGCTACAAAATCCCTTACATCTTCAATGAAATCCCATTGCAACTGCTTCAACTTAATAAAATATCAACCATTAGAAAGCATCTAACTGCTTACTTTTTAGACCAACAACTAATAGATTAGCTTTTTTCTTGGTTTATA
>JAHWFP010081406.1:0-18438 GCA_023313725.1 Lithobius niger
GCGCAGTGGTTAGGGCTCCCGGCCTAGTCAGTGGGGAGTCCTGGGTTCGAGTCCCAGTCGAGACAGTTGTCTTTTCTTTCTTTCATATTAGTGCATCTTGTTTCCTTTCAAGCTCAGTCTTCAATGCCGACTGTTTCCTTCGTAGACTTAATTGTTTACGCCTTAATTTTATTATAGTTTGAGTGATTCCTGTGTGGAATACTTTAGCAGATGAAACACTATCTGTCTGCTCCGTCAATAACTCTAAAGCGGCACTATCACCGATTGAAAGTCTGCAGAGAATCTGGCAACATCTATGCTACTGGCAACATCCTATACTGGCAACATCCTACTGGCAACGTCTATCCTACTGGCACTTGCTTGCATCAAGCGAAGGAATGCACACCGTTATTTCTTTCAACGAAACAAACAACCCACGAGCATCCTTAATTATTGATTGAGAATTTGGAACGTCCTCGTGCACCTGGGAGCAAGCTGCAAAGGTTAACTATATCAATATAGAATCTCATTGCACACGTAATGATGTGCTAATTGCGTTAACAAAGCAGAGCACTCTATCGGCCACTTCTTGGTACGACGCCACGTGGCTTGCTGCGGTCATAGATTTGCTGAAGCGTTTGGCGGATGCATGCAACCGACATTGCTTATCCAGGTTGCGCCAAAAGTATCAGCCCAGTGGATTTTGCAGCCATGTGAGTTGATTTAGCCACCAAACAACCATTGATCATTGGTCAGCACGGAGGGGGCTACATATTAAGACCATTAGGGGGTGCCCCCGACCCGCGCCCCTTAAATAAATTTTCCACTTCCGGTTTCTTTAGGAATAGGGCAATGGTCCAAATTTGAGATATGCGCGGGCAGTCAATTCATGGGGAATGCAGAAAACAGCATGTAAATCGGTCAACAATAGCTACGAGCTATGACCAAAACACATTAGTGCAAATGTTGGCAAGAGTGCATAAAATAATACCCTGGGCAGTTGTGTGGACTGGTTTATTGCATGTAATAAAGTGCAGTAGGGAATAGCAAACATAACGACATTGATAAGTTTAAGATAGCACATGTTTGTGCAGGTGTTTGTAGCACATGTAACAAACTAGTGTACGATCTTGAACCGCCTGTCGAAGTTCGAACAGATTCAACAAATGTGCTGTCTGCCTTAGAAACATACTGTCTACGTCAACTAGTGAGCCAGAAAGAAGTCCTATCCGTGGGCACTTAGGGGAATAGGCATTGGGATAAAGCAGGTTTGCCCCCACCCCCCACCCCGAGCCCTTAAATAAATATTGTACTTCCGGTTCCTTTAGGTCGAATGCCAGTGGCTACATGTGCTGCAACCATGTGCACAAACATATGCCGCACACTTCATCAATATCGTTACGTTTGCGATTCCTTACTTTAATCATATCAAAAACCAAAACTGGTAAAAGGGGCCGCCAAGTTCCGAATGGTTCGGCCCTGCAAAGGAGTGATATCAGCATACCAAAACATTTGCCAAGTTAATCGCACCGCTTAATAGTTCAAAGGTTAAATGAAAACTACAACATTGCTATTTTCGGTAGCGATGTTCAAGTTTTCGTTTAACGTCCGAAGTATTATTCGGTGCGATTAAGTTGGCGAATGTTTTGGTATATTGATATCACTCCTTTGAGGGCCGAACCATTCGGAACTTGGCGGCCCCTTTTACCAGTTTTGGTTTTTGATATGATATCACTCCTTTTTTTTTTAATTTTGTATTGGCTCAACTCCACTACCTGTTATTAAGTGCCACGTCAACAAGAAACTGGTTTTCAACAATTTGCTACTACCTTTTGCCCATAGACCGAAACATTCTCAACTAAGTCACCTCTTTATGGGTTTTTGGTTTATTTTGCCTTGATTTTTCGTGAATTGGACTTGAATACAATTTCTTTGCAACGTTGTTTAGATTTATCGTGATGCACTAGTGTGTGTCTAGGGGTGTACGTCTCCACGTTCTCATTGTCCGAACTTTAGCCGTCCAATGAGAGACGATGCCGACAATACTAACAATGGTTATTGTGCTGCAATATTTTCGTACTCACGCGCCATGCCACGCCATCCCTGATACACACCCAGGCTCCAAACCATAAAAGGTATGCAGTTCGTATTGTACTGCATACATTCATCCAATTTCATAACTGGAAGCGTCCCCGTTAACTCGGTATCAATGAATAATCACCCTATGGGATTTAACATGGGGATGAGCGAATTAGCTAGCTAGAGTAGCTAGCCAACACATTTACAACGGTATTGAGGGTCAGATTTTGCATTGAAAGCAGCTTAGCTGGCATTCCTACACGAGTTAATTTTTGTCAGGTGGGTCAATGCTCTCGATTTCAACACAATTTAAGCTTTTGTACCGCATTATTATTTTTCCCCAAGTACCTGAAATGTGCCCAACTATGCTTCAAGACATAAGACACTGACGCTTTGGCGCTACAATGGTTTACAACCTCGACAATTGAACTGATATGATGTTTGTTGTGATGATTGTTGCCTAACTTGGCGCGACACACTAGCGTGTGTGTAGATTATTACATGCAATAAACCGATTAACACGCCTGCTCAGGGTATTATTTCATGCACTAAGCCAACATTTGCACTAATTTGTTTTGGTCACTCGTGCTATAATTGTTGACCGATTTACATGTAGTTTTCTGTATTCCCCATGAATTGACTGCCCGCACATATCTCAAATTGGGACCAATGCCCCATTCCTAAAGGAACCGGAAGTGGAAAATTTATTTAAGGGGGATGGGGGGCGGGGCGGGAGCACCCCTTCGTGACCTTAATATGAATTCCTCCTCCTTGGTGAACAATGATCGATGGTTGTTTGGTGACTAAATCACCTCACGTGGCTATAAAATCAACTGGGTCGATACTTTTGACTCACCCTGTATGGACAGTGACACAACGTAGTATTACTGTGTATAATTCTATGGTGGAGTCAGTAACTGGGTTAGCTGCAAGGAGCACTGGAGGGCGAAAGGAAGGTCGTCTTACTGAAGGCAATGCTATTAGACTGGATTTCTTATGGCTATAACGCGCGATTTTTGTTGTTGGAGAAAACAACGTTCTTTTAAGCCTAAGAAAGTCGCTCTCAAAGCACTGTCTTGACTAGAAGTGCCGTTGTTTTCCGTTACATTTTAATCTAGTGCACCTTGTAGCTATTACCTCCAAATGGTGTCTCGTAGCCAATATGACGTCACTTGACGCTGCTCTATAGATTTTCCAAACGTAAAAGGACACGCAAAGAAAGCCCCCGTGCACAATCGGACTCAATGACGCGGTAGCGAAACGTCATCTTTAACTCCAGAAACTTCCTTGCGTCCCGATAGTCCACAGGCTTCTCTATATAAAATTTTCGGAAACAAGCTTATCATCCATCCGAAAGCGAGGGTCCATGTCAGGAATGCCGTACGTTAGTGTCACGGCTGTGACAGAATTACGACAACTTGAGGGCGACGAATCATTTCAGTTCACGCCCCAATGCTCGTCCATTTTACAGAAATCTGAAAGGAGGAATTCAGATCTGACTTGCTGAGTCGAAATAAATTACCGACAGTGTCCACCACGTGTTTGGGAAGTTGTTCCTGACAAGGTCCGTCCTGATTTACGACTATTTTGCCGCGTCCGTGAGCACCAAACAAAGGGTCAAGTTAGGTCGAATGAATGGACCACCAACCATGCCATTTTTGGAGAATGTCCAAAGCTGACTCACTTATCTGAATGTAACATTCGGACGTCAAGGGAAAGATGGAAACTTGTACTTAACGATGAATTTTATTATCTTATGTGGTGTTGGCAGGGATCTCTCTCTCTGCACGTTTACTTGGTGTGTATGGTGCAGATGAAGAGGTATTTTTTTTACGTTAACTAGGTCAGACCCAATAACCCAAACTTCTTCTTAGTGGACTTTACAATGCTAGATAATGTTCGTTTGTATTTGTAACTGTTACTTATCAGAATGAGCGTGAAATTCATTGTTACAAACAACAGCAAACAGTGGTTGCAATAATGCAACCGAAATACAGCCGAAATGCAGCCGACGAAAATGACGAAATGAAAGGAAGTCACTTTTTTTTTGGGGGGGAGGCATCTACATTATAATCGTGGACGCAGGCTAAAAGGAAGGCTAAAGCAAAAGGGAAGGCTAAAAGAAAAACCACTTCTCCCCTCCTCACTCCCGCATTGAAAATGCACTCGCCCACTCTACGTGCATGGAAACAGGAATCAGGCATGAGTGGTCGATCAACTCAATAAAGGTTCAATCTGACAAGTCGTCTGGGCGAGCAATCACCTCTCCCCTCCTCGCGCCCGCATTGTAAATGCGCTCTCCCATTCTACCTCCATTGAAAGAAGAGGCAGGCATGAGTGGTTGATCAATCTGACAAGTCGTCGAGAATAGTACCGCAAAAATGTCCCGGGAAATGTGTCTTAAACATAATTCATGACCGGCCCCGTGCGGTTTCCTCTATTTTTCATAAAGCTCTGTCAGGTGACATACAAATAAATAAAAGGAAGCATCCCTGAAGGAAAAAGCATCTTATCCGTCAAATTATGAAAATTAAATATCAAAGAGCTGCGGATTGATAGTTAACGGCCGCAGCTGAGGGATGTATACAAAGAACCATTGGGATTTGTTGGTACCGAGCAGATAAATGTCATCATTTGCTAATACACCCAAAACACTTAGAATTTCAAACTGCAGCGAGCCATCGTAGACGATGCAGGGCCGTAGCTGGAAATGTTTTCTGCGAGGGCAAACCGGCAATTTACGCCCCTTCCCAGTTTTACGCCCCCCCCCCCCCCATTAACGACGAAAAAAGTCCAGTCCAAACACGCTTAAACTAAAACGAAAACGATAAAAAGTAATTATTTTGTAAAAAAAACAGTTGAGGTTGGTTCCCCCGACCCCCCCTCCCCACAGGCAGCTAAGTATGGCCCTGCATTATCCCCAAACATAGTTAGGACCAGTCGTTCCATATTTGGCAGCATGGGGTCGCAACCCAGAACGAGAGATGGAACATGTGCAGAGATGGAACATGTGCAGAGGTCCTACTTTATTTCTGTTTAGCTAATATAGTAGCTGGTAGGTGGTAAGAAACTGAAAAAGAAAGGAAGGGCTCATCCATCTGCTCTTTTCACAATTGTTTCGGACTTATTTTTGAAAATAAAATCAGAAAGTTTTGCCAGATAGTTTACGAAGTGCACAGGCAGCATCAAAACGGGTTTCATGTACGTCTGGAAAAGAAAGGAAAAAAATGGTCCGACTGCAGACGCGAACCCAGGACTTCCAGCGTATTAGCTAGGCCGGGTGCTCGAATCAATGCATTACCGGGGTGGACCCTGGCTTCACCTCCATCATGGCTTAAAATTGGTTCAACCATTCCGAGTTGTGACCTAAAGGCCATCAACATGCAAAGAGATATATGAAAAATACTTGCTTCCTACCGACTACAGAATCCACCCAAAACCAAAACTGGTATAAGAGAAGCCACCAAGTTTCCAAAAACGTCCCCCTTTAGAAAGTAGTGATATCATTTAACCTGGGAAAGGCCGCCAAGGTTAATCCTATTAGCCAAGTTAATCGCACATCCTAATAGCTCCAAAGTTAAATGAAAACTAGAAGATTGCTACTAGCGGTAGCAATCTCAAGTTTTCAATTAACTTCCAAAGTATTATTCGGTGCGATTAACTTGGCTAATAGGATTAACCTTGGCGGCCTTTCTTGGTTAAATGATATCACTACTTTCAAAGGCCGACCGTTTTTGGAAACTTGGCAGCTTCTCTTATACCAGTTTTGGTTTTGGGATATCACAACTTTCATAGGCCTGTAAATATAAAGAATCCCATGGTCTAATCGTTACCTCTACCTTTTTTGTCTGGAGTTACTTTATGTGTATACATTTTCTTATTCGTAATTTTTACATTTACCATTGCCCAATTAGCCGTTACATCAGCCATATTGATACGGTTTAGTTTATTGTATGCCCATGTTTCACATGCTTAAGTTTGTTCAATCCCACTTTTGAGCACACTGGCTAAGAAACGCTGATTTTCGTTCGCTTTGCTCACTCAATCAGCGCATTCCCCTCCAGTTTCTCATCCCCAGGTTAATTTTAATCACGCAATGAAGCTGGAATTGCCCACTCAATCACAATTAAGCTCATCTACATGGCCGATCGTCTACTTAGTGCCATCACACTATAGCATATGTCTACCGTAGCCATCAAACTCCGCACATTACTAAGACATACTTATTTGAAAAAATTTACTTTTTTCCTACTTGAATGGACCCTGTGCTCACGATCTGCATTGCGTATCAAATTTTCCTGGCAATGATAGATTCCCAGTATTTTTGTTGTTGCAACTTCCGTAGGTTAGCTAGCATGGTGTATTCAAGCAACTATACTATACTATAAAATTCACTGATGATATAATATTTCACTTTTCAAATATCACGTAATATAAAAACTCACTGAACGGTATCCAACCAGCAACCATGGTTAGTTTATTTACGATGTCGTTGATTGATTGATTGGGTTCATTAGGGCCCTGGCCCGAAGCGAACACTTAAATAATTGCAAGAATAGTTATTTTGTTAATACTTGAGTGAATTTGTTGCGGCACATAAGTACTGAAACGGTGGCACGTATAACACTTATAACATGTTATAATAGACTGTTGGATAACAATACAAACAATGGTTACAAAAATAATTTTGCACTTACGCGCCACTTCAAAGCCATGTGCTTCTAGATGCAACTCTCCTTTTACAAAAAGACACTCCCTCGTACTACTCTTTACCTGTGTGTCAAAATTTACATACGCAAACTTTTACTAACGAGCTCTAGACGTGTTTTTATACCCTATAAGAATTAACATGGGAGACCTGACCTTAGCTAGTAGTAGCTATAGCTAGCCAGTAACACAAATCAACATTATTGAGGGCACGTTTTTTCCACAAAGAACACCTTTCCAAACTTTAATGTTGTGGTATTCTTCGTTACTGGACCCAAAACACCCGATTCCAACGACTTCCAAAGATTTCTACCGCATGGGGAATTTACACTAGTATGCTGAAATCTTGCATAAACTCGTTACAGTTAACAGACACAGTCTGCTAGTTAGCCGCCATCTGATAATAATTACACTCTAACAATTACGCTCTAACAATTAAGCTCCAACAACAATAAGTCATCTACTTTTCGTCGACATACTAGCGTGTGTTTAGATAATGCGAGTAGTAACAAGAGCAATTTTGATTTCTTGTCTATAGCTCTTGCCATATTTACAATCGTATTGCACACTAATTTTCATGCCCATTAAACCACGGAGAAATTAGGCTAGAGTTTGTTTGTTTTATTATTTTTTTATTTTTTTTTTACTTAAATTTTTGCTCATTGCGTACACGGAAAATACACTTTCATTTTCTTTTATTTTATTTTTGTGTGGTGAAAAGTACTAAGGTTTGTTAACGTTTTCCGGTATTGTCTCATCAACGTAGTGTAAATTATTTCTTTAAGTAGGCCTAAAGCCGATCAGGTATGTGTGATCAGCATAAGGATTAAAGTAGTTTGTGAATTGTTCCTCTTGACAATGCTTCAGTGGAACCAATCATTTTCTTTGTTGGTTTCTAAATTTTAACTCTAAATACAGGCATCGACAAGGGTCTGAAACGAAGTACTATTTTGCTGGGTTATTTATGTTTAGTCTTTCATGAATTAGAAAAAAAAATTATACGAAATTTGCTTTAGCAGGCGGCTGCTGAAAAAAAATGTAGGCTGACCATCACTTTTAATCCAGCTGTAAGTTAAAAAATAATCCTTCCCAGCCTGAGGGGTATCTCAGTTCGCCGCTTGTGGCCAACTTCCAATCTAGATTTTAACCGTATTGATTCAGTGTCGCGGTGAGTGCGTGTGAAGTATTGGAAGTGGAGAAGGGGGGGGGGGGGGCCGGAAGAAGAGATGCTTGCCACCGATGACTACTCCAAGATCGGCCTCATACCTGCAAAATGACTTCAAATTCAGTACAATTGTTAAGTTACCTGGCTTATAAGCAAGTAATCGGAAATCGTAGTTTTTCGTAAAAAAATCGTGTAGTTTTTGCAGCATTATTTTTTAATGCTGTCTGCCAAAAAAGAAAACATCTCACTGCTGCTTTCATCAGGGATGGTAGTTAAAACCAAAGCAGGATTTCACGTCCATACAACTGTGATAGTATGTAAGTTCCGACAACGATGCTTGAGGCTCCATCTCAGTGGCTCTACTAGGTTGGGCTTCGCTGCACAGCTGTATCTACCGTCCCTCGTCGTAGCGGCCTTCGTTTGCTATTTTTGCAGTTTAAATTAATCCGAAAATTTATTCAACAAAAGGAATAGCTTGTGGTTTCCTCTACCACCGTTGTGTGGTATCAATAAAACTGACCATTCCATTAAAAAAAAACATTTTCGGAGAAGGAAAGGAAAGTTCATACTTTTTACGTTATTCCAAGTATCGTTTTTACGCCCCCTCGAACATTTTTTGTGGGGGGGGGGGGGGGGCCCCCCCCCCCCCCCCCGGTAGCTACGGCCCTGAGACGATGGCTGCATACAGGGCTGAAAATATGTGTAGCTTGAGACTGCTTGCATTTTAAGAATTCTAAGAATAATTTTTTTGGTAGTCGTCAGTATATTGCATGGTTTACCTGTTATGGAAAAAAACAGCATTATTATTTTTATTTTACACCCTTAAAAGCAGGGTTGGAAAAAATCATGAATTTTTGCAAAAAATCCAAATAATCGATTTTTTTGTTTTAAATCAATGATTTTTTTAAATTTAATCAACTTTTCCAAAACTTGAGTAAACATTATTTAAAAGTTGTGGGACACCAAAATAACTTAAAAATTATTTTAGTAGTAGTAGGCTACAATTGCATATTCAAAAGGCTTCAACAGTAATAATGAGAGCCAAGTAGGCTATTGTTTTTTACTCAAACTTCAACAGTAGTATTATACGAACTTAGCCTACAGGTAAGATAATTGTTTGATAAGCCTACTCATAATTTTTAACAGTAATTATAGCAACTTAGTGGAATGTTGTTTCATACTCAAGATAGATTCAACAGTATTTACAAGAACTTAGTAGTAGTCTAGTCGGCTATTGTATCATACTCAAAGTAGCTGCTACATAAGCAATTATCCTAAATGACAACTTACTAGGCTATAGTTTCTTGCTCAATGTAGCTTCAACAGTAATTATGGGAACTTGGTTGGCTTTCATACTCAAAATATCTTCAACTTTTCACGAATAATTGGGTCTTGTCATCTGCTAATTGCTGTTAGTCAAAGACACTTTTGCTGCTTAGTTTCCCGTAACATTTTTGATTCATAGTTTTAAACAAAGACACTAAATTGCCAGCTTTGCCTAAGCCGAAACTATTTCGAAGTTTGCATTCATCAGTCCAAACTATGAAAATACCCTTTCCACGTGTGCAGTGGAGGCAGTTGCAGTGTGTAACTTCTGCTACATCGATCACCTCCTTGTCCACTTTGTCCTACTGTGAAGTCCACCATCTAGTCGCTAGACCAAACTGACAACGTTTTGGATGAACATATGTTATTGAGAGAATGGTTTGGCTTTATCTTTATTAGCACGGCAGGCCGTGCTTATTAGAGTTCGTTTGCGCACGAGAATTTCAGAAAATTGGACAGGATCAGGAGGTGGAGGCGGAGCGGCTAACAATGCCAAAATGTTACAATGCTGCAACATGTAACAATAGGCTAACAATAGGCGAGGCGCACAATATCGGATTATAGCTCACTCGAACAAGATCAACGATGGTTGGGTGCCGGGAAACTAACAGTGTCGTTGTTTGAGTTAGCTAGCTTGTTGTGGAGAACCAAAATTAAATGGTCTTGATTTTTCCTTAAATCTTCAAGTTTTAAACCGTAGAGTGCGAAGCCTAAAATGGGCGGCCGACCTGACTGAGTGACTTATTTACTTTTTCAATGCGGGCTTCGGGAAGCCAGTTGAATTGTTTCCGCGATTGTTGCCACGATACTGAAACAATCCAGAATCAACTACTCATCGAGATGACGCATGCTAAATCAAGAAATACGCTAATGTGTTGCCATCAAATAATAATCATGGGACTAACCTTCGGCGTACCTAAACATAAGTATCCACTTCTAATGTTCCGTTTTTTCGAAAACAAAAATCGGTGGACAGTGGACTCATATAAAATGGAAGCGAAAAAAGCCAACAAATTAACTGAGCAAAAAACGGCTTCGCCGTTTAGAAAAAAAACATTAGAGCTCGTATCGCCATACTCACAGCCCTGAAGGTACACGAATAAAAACGGATTAGAGTTCACTCGAACGCAACGAACTATAATTTGAACTCCAATTCGCAAAACGTAAACCCACAAACACACACAAAATAGACGCCATAAACAGCAAAACGCTACAAAATTGAAAGATAAATATGCATACACAAAATGAACACAAATTATAGTTCAAATTATAGTTCGTTGACGTTCGAGTGAACTCTAATCCGTTTTTATTCGTGTACCTTCAGGGCTGTGAGTATGGGGATACGAGCTCTAATGTTTTTTTCTAAACGGTGAAGCCGTTTTTTGCTCAGCTAATAGTTAATGAGCACTGGAACTATATTTGGATAATTTTCAAAGCCCAATTATTCGATCTCAGAGTCGTACTCTCATTCGTAAGTCTTCACCCATACCAGATGGAGTCATAACCTTAGCCAAATAGTAATAGTGTTAGAGCTTGCTGGAAACCTTTTTGCTTATTTAGCTTATTTTGCATATTTCTTATACTTCTGCATTAATTTCATTTTTATTTTAAAATGATTTAAATCAATGATTTTTATTGATGGTTTAATCAATGATTTAATCATTGATTAAATCATTTTGATTAAATCATTGCCAACCCTGCTTAAAAGTGTGTTAAAATTTTGAAACTGTCATAAAGCTCACCACGCTTATGATAAAAAAGGCAAAGTATATTTTTTGTTATTTCTTTATCGTGAAAATTGTTCAAGCAAGACTAAACAACAAAACGAAGAAGAATAAGAAGGAATCCAAGCACCCTTTACAAAGCTCCCAGCACAAACAGGTCAGATAAATGTTGTTAGGGGTCGGGGTAAAAATATTTTTCACCGCGGTGTTGATATTATCTCCTTCTTGTTGCTACACAAATAATCATACTTCGGGGACTTGAGTGATGACGGAAGGGTGTTTGTTTATTTAGTTTCTCACTACAGTTTCTTTTCTTTTTGTGTTGATATACCAGCTTTGAAAGTGTTCAGATAATTCATGCGTTTGCAAGGAGATACTGCAATACTAATAAAAATGGTAATCAAATGAAAAAAGGTGACTGCTGTCCTTAAAATCTAAGACACCAAAAAAAAAGAAGAAGAAGAAATGGACCAGAAAACTAGATTGGCATTTCAAAATGGATTTCATCAATTTGGACCAAAAATTACTGATATCTACCCCAAAACAATACTTGTTAAGGATTCCCGCCAAGCCGTGTGAAGTCGTGATATCAAACGCCAAGCTCTTTCGCCAAGCTAATCCTACCGACTAATACTTCAAACGTTAAATGAAATAATTGAAAATTACGCTGTAAGCAATTTTCATACATTTCATTTAACCTTCGAACTATTAATCGGTGGGATTAGCTTGGCGAAAGAGCTTGGCGTTTGATATCACGACTTCACACGGCCGAAAAGCTTGGCGGGAATCCTTAACAAAATTTGATTTGGGGTAGATAAGTCACTTAACACCAATGCAACTGTAGTCATAAAACGAATAAATAAACACTCGTCATAGCGGTATTCATTGCCGTCAGATGCTAATATGGGAATTTGGTTATTCAGGTTATTGATTGAGTTAGCATTGTTTGTGTTACAACTCCCTAGGTTTTACTGCACCATTGTAGTTTGGTTGGTAATCTGCTATTTCAAATACCAAGTTTGACAACATCATGTTTTTTTTTTGCAGTGATCCGCATACGGCAAGAAAGGGCAGGGAAGGTACGGTTACCCCTTCCTGCATCCCTCAATATTTTCTCTTCCTAGCGTTAGAAGGAATCCAATAGCGGATGGTCTTGACTCCCCGTCAGTCACTTTGGCAATGTGGCAAATTCCCCCTGGCGCTATTGACCATCGTGTCCGTACCGGAGAGATAGACGCCTGTCAATCACAGAACAAGATAGAAGCTGCAAGCTGCTCTCCGCCTCCTCCCCCCTCTCCTTACAGCACCACCTACCTCCATCTTTCCACGACAGGGGTCTGGGGAAGAATCACACAAAACGAGAGTGTTGGAGAGTTTGAAGTCAAAAGATGGAAGAAATCTGTTTCGATCCATATAGCCTACTTTAAAAGTTCAAAATCCCTTCTCTCTCACTCGGCCGTAAATGTTTAAAAGGGAAAGAAGTCCGGTTCCGTAGTTTATTAAGTGCTTTCATCCATTAGTATTTGCTTACGAATCCAAAACCGACGTTCAAAGTTAGTGATTGTATCTGCACAGTGCTATAATGACCGATATGTCAAATTAAAGCCATGCACTGGTACACACAGCATCCCACCTCATTACACACACAGAATTATGCACCTCATACAAATTATACACCTCATTATACGCACAGCATCCCACCTAGAATTTCTCCAGCTGATTTGTCCCTCTCGTCATCTGCCATGTAAATGCCCTCTGGGTGCTTTGGCTAAAACACCAGTAAAGTTAAAGTTATACTCGTCTAGCCGACAAATGAATAAAAATGTAGTATACTCCATGCTTATGCTCACCTTTGGCGTAGCATTTGCTCAAGGAATCACCAAGTTTTCTTAAGGCTTTTAAGCTGCGAATCTAAAACAGTAAATCTTCTACTTTCTTTATTTATTGTTTCACAGCTGATACAAAATAAAAGTTGATGTTTTTCTTTCTCATCAACATCAATTTGATACAATGGAAAACGGATAATAACTTATGTTTATAACTTGCAACCTATACCTTATACTACTTCTCCTGAAGTGTCCTTCCGTAAAATTCTCATCTTGCTTAAAGACGTCTTCTTCAAGAAAATCCTCATCCTGAATTTATTTGGCGATGTTGTGAAGGACAAAGCAGCCACAACAAAATTGGGAAAATTCTATAAGCTATGTCCGAAACAGCGTTCAATGATCACTCTTACAACACTTTCCTAAAGTTGATTGAATTTCTAACAATTATTTCCTTCAGGATATTTGTGAGGAGTTGGCTCAATGCTAAGGATCAATTCTATATCCTGAATTCCCTGGCAATGCACATTCGTTTATGTGCAAGTGAGGTGTTCCCCATCCTGGTGTTATGGACAGTAACAGGCTAGTCAGCAGCATTCACACTGGTAAACATTTCCCGTGCATTGCAAGTTGCCAGTCCATTTAAGTACGGAAAGTCTTCCAGATAATGTACTCATCACCGCAAGAAGGTCCTGGCTTTTTGATCCTTACTTGTATAAGTCTACAACTCTGATACACACTGGGAACTGAAATGCTCCTGGCATGATGCATTTCCATCAGCCATTTGTTTGGAAGAGGAAGGAGATTTATTCCACACGTCAGACTTCCGCATCACTAGAAACATCTTTAACTATGTTACAAACTGTAATCTGATGTACATACCTTCACTTCTTGTGGAATACCACACTGAAATCAAGGCTCCGCCATATAGCGCCGAACTAATTGCGTGGTCCATTTTTCTTAGCGTTCCTCTTTTCTCTTCGTCCTGAATGTATGTGGCAATGTCGTGAAGGACAACGCAGCTCATAATTACAGTTCCAGTTTTTTGATAGCGTATCATCGCTGTGTACTTCAAGATTTGGAAAATCTCACACGGCATGGCCAAAACAGCGCGTTCAATGATGACTCTTAACACTTTCTACAAATTGATTGAATTTCTAACGACTGTTTCCTCCTGGATCTTTGTAAGGATTCGGCTCGTTGCTAAGGATCCACTTTGTGTTCCATTTTTCTATTCACTCAGCCCAGAGAGTGCTGAATAAACCCAATTATAGTAGGCTTTGTAAAACTGATCAAGCATTGTACACTTTTGTATGGTGCAAATTCACAATAGCTTGTGACGTGTTGAAAAATAATTAACATTTGCCTCAGCATTTGTTTCCGTTCCCGAGCACTTGCATTTTTTTTTATGCATACCAGAAGACACAGTTGCTCATCGTTCAGGAGTATACATGCTGATACTTGTATTAAGCGTAAGCACGTGCTCATTTTTATTCGTAAAGACCCGAGAATTTGCTTAAAAAGTGCAAGAACAAGGTTCTGCATAACTTTATTCATTCGTCCTACGTAGGAGTTAATTCTAGTGTATTAGTTATAGGATAATGACCGAAAAATGAGGGTGTTATAAACAATCTCACGCCGGCGTGCTAGCGCACACGCTGTTGCTTATCCCGAGATCTAAGGTATAGTTATATTGAGCCTATAGCAATGCCTGCATTGAACGCATGATTGTTGGAGGATTTCTTTCTTATTCGCTCTGAAGGGGGTCTTCGTCTATGCTCATTTTCCTTGTGTGGTAATGGAGCAGATCAAAATCAAGCAACAATAGACCAACAGGAACGATGCTCTGTTCGCTCTTGTTCGCTTAAGAGGACATTCCTCTATGATTAAATCCCTGGTGTCATGATGGGGCAGATCAGAATTAAGCAACAGATGGGGTAGATCAGAATTAAGCAACAATGCATTAACATGAGCGCCGCTTTGTTCGTTTTTGTTCACTTAAAAGGACATTCCTCTGTGCTTAGGTCCTTTGTGCTATGATGGGAGAGTCGGAATCAAGCGACAATAGATCAATAGGAGAGCCGCTTTGTTCGCTTAAGAGGACATTCCTCATATATGCTTAAATCACTTGTGCTATGATGGGGCGGTCGAAATTAAGCAACAATCAGTAACGTATACTAAAAACCTAGCGTAAAGTTGGACTGCCTTGGTTTCAAGGACAACCTCTTGCTCTGGTTGTCTGACTTGTTGATCGGTAGACTTCAGCGGGTCCGTGTGGCTGGATCTTGTTCTTCTTCCGGTTACGATTCGCAGTGGAGTGCCTCTTGGGTTCGTCCCGGGGCCGCTTCTTTTTTATTTTGTTTCTCAACGACCTCACTACAGGTCTTCCCAATAGGGACGTAAAGAAGTATGCTGAATACGTAAAAATACATTCTCAAATCATTGACCCCCTCCCACTTCCGCGAATTTACGATCTGCTGTGAACAACTGAATCACTTCGTCTCGCGACTTATATTCAATTGCGTACCCGTTTTGTGCAGATCACGCACCCTCTATTTTGGCGTATTTATTTTTTATTTTGGCGAGGTTTTTGGGTATCAGTGATCGTACTGGTTGTCTTTCCCTCCTCTTTACTGCCTTGAGGGAAAAACCTAGCTGGAGAATCAAGCCGTGAGTCTTGTCCGTGTCTCGATCCGGGTTTTCAATGGGTATCGGACAGGCGTCATACACAGACTAGGTTGCTGGAATTTTATCTGTCCGTCTACCCTCAGGCAAAAGGAGGGGAGAAACACGGACTCTGAGTCGTGACCGGAAAAAAAAGCCTGGGAAAAAAAAGCAGCGGAAAAAAAGCCTGGAAAAAAAGCCTTGGAAAAAAAGCCGCGGAAAAAAAGCTGATGGAAAAAAAAGCCGATGAAAAAAAAGCCGTGGAAAAAAAAGCTGCGGAAAAAAAAGCTGATGAAAAAAAGGCCGATGGAAAAAAAAGCCGTGGAAAAAAAGCCGCGGAAAAAAGGCCGATAGTAAAAAAGAAAACGCGAAAAAATGTAGTTGAAAATTTACTACAAAACCCCTGTTAAGGAAGTTGGGAGAAAACTTGTGACTTCTTTTCCTTTTCGGGATTCCAAAGGTGACCTTGATCGAGCAACATGCAGCTAATGAATGATTAATACACACGTAACTACATTTAGGTAGTATTTTTGTAAATTTTGAACCAGGATTTTATCGCGTTCTTTCTTCCATCGGCTTTTTTTTCCACGGCTTTTTTTTCCACGGCTTTTTTTCCATCGGCCTTTTTTTCCATCAGCTTTTTTTTCCACGGCCTTTTTTTCCGCGGCCTTTTTTTCCGCGGCTTTTTTTTACATCGGCTTTTTTTTCCATCAGCTTTTTTTTCCATCAGCTTTTTTTTCCGGGGCTTTTTTTTCCGCGGCTTTTTTCCATCAGCTTTTTTTCCAGGCTTTTTTTTCCGCGGCTTTTTTTCCTCTGCTTTTTTTTTCCTAGATTCCTCTGAGTGAACGCCAGGCTTAAGAGAAAGAAAGAAAGGACAACTGTCCCAACTGGAATGCGAACCCACAACTTCCAGCTGACTATCAGTGACATTTGCCGCCATATTGGCACCAGTAGGGGTTTTGGAGGGCGTAACTACAAGGTGCACTACATAAAAATGGAGGGAAAAACAACGGAAGAGCGGATTTCTTAGGCTTAAAATAACGTTGTTTTCTCCAACAACAAAAATCGTACGTTTTCGGTCTAAGAAATCACTCTTCACAGCATCGGCTTCAGTATGATGCCCTTCTGTTTCTCTCCGCAGTGCCCCTTCCAGCTAACCCATTAAGGCTCCAGCATAGAGTTATATACAATAATACTACGTCGTGTTACTGCTCTATAGGCCAGGCGCTCTAAAATCGACAGCATTTTGAATTAGGGATGGTTCAGCTGTCGTTATTTTGCATATGTCGTCAGACTTCAAGAAATTGAAAAAAAATAAATAAAAAATTTGGAGTAAAGCCTTCTCCACAGCGAAATACGCATGTTCACTCTTCTTTTTTAACACGTGTAAAAAAAACATAAAAGGGTAAATAAAAAAGTCACTGACATTTTTAACTCTCATAAATACAAAAGGAACAACAAAAATCCGTTGCATCATGGGCTTATTTCTTCCACACTACGTGGTTGCAACTGGTTACATCACGTGGTTGCGTATAGCATTATGCAATAAAAAGAAAGAATTTGAGATTTGCTACTTTCAGTATTATTTCTAACCGTTTTTAGGTAGACTTTTTTTTAATTTTTTCCTTAAAAGAACGAACAATTCCTGAAAAAAGGCAAAGATGTAATATCTGAAAAACGCACGAGTTGTTTAAACTGCACTTAGGTTGCTAACAACGGCTTCTTGACAAGAAATTGATGAAGCTAAAATTCTTTCTTTTTATTGTATAAAATGCTGTAGGCAACGGATTTAAATTTTATATTACGAGAATTAAAAAAGACCTATTCATGTAATACACAAGAGTAAATCAATTTATTTGCCCTTAATGTGTTAAAAAAATGCCTATTAATGTAATACACAAGAGTAAATCAATTTATTTGCCCTTAATGTGTTTAAAAAAAGGCCTATATAATGTAATAAACTAGAGTAAAGCAATTTATTTGCCCTTAACGTGTTATAAAAGTCTATTAATGTAATAAACAAGAGTAAACCAATTTTTATTTGCTTTTTACCGTTTCCGTTTACGCTCACAACTGAGATTAACTCTCTGACGTCACTGACGTAAAAAAGAAGAGCAACCAAAAGAACTAACCTGAAATCCGTTTCTAGACTTTCCGTGACGAGATCTCGTAAGGCCACGAGAAAGTCGTTATGGCCGGCTATCTGGCTGGTGACGATGCCAAACTGATGCCATTTGTATCTGCCAAGAAAAGACATTGAGAGTTAGAAGGAAAAAAATCGGAAAAAAATATAATCCGGTGAAAAGCTGACACTGGCTGTCGTTCGTAAACAACTAAAACCAACAAAAACCGACACGTAAAAAAAACGAAAGTAAATGACGAATCAAAAAATAAAAAGAAGAAACACCAAAGTTGACGTCCCGTGACATCATACTGATGGCCACTTTTGGCACGACCGCACGCGTAAACATGGCGAAAGAGACTGAGGCGTCAATACACATCATCCTCACTGGCTTCCACTGAATAGCGCTACCCACAACCTGTCCAACGCTGAAGCTATACCGTGCGGTTATCTGTGAAGAGGACTGGAGTTTTCTCAAGAAGGCTTATTTAAACTCCCGACTGGGCCACCGTTCGTGGTCTGAGATGGCACGGCAACAACTAGGCTGCACCAACTACGCCAACGATTGAAACGGTGGCCAGAGTTTTACAAATACAAACAGGACGAAAGGTGAACCGTAATTGTTTTAAGAATTGAGTGTACGCTGATTTGAAACTAAACTGTTTACAAGTAAACTTCACGGTTACTGTAGGCACCGAGCGAATTGTTTAAGTTAACGTTTTTATTGTTTGTAATACAGTAGCAGGAGCTTATAAGTCCATAGATATTAGGGTGGGTTGAAAAAACCTAAATTGTTCTGATTGAAATGCCCTAGTGCAGAAAAGTTGTGACTGACCACCACTAAGAATT
>JAHWFP010081408.1:3126-19052 GCA_023313725.1 Lithobius niger
AAATCCAAAAACATGTGAAAAAGTACGCTCTATAAGCTGGATATGGCATTGACGTACTGTAAAATGCTGCAGCTTCCCTATATGTGCCATTGAGGGAGCTAACAGCGCTCCCCAGACTCCCTAGCAGGATGAGCCCGGTGCCCTGCAACATATTTTTCACTGTCATTGTGCTTCACGCCTTCCCCTCCCCTCCGAGTTATTCAACAAACAAAATAACACATTTATTAATATTCTGCCTGCAAGTTGGAAGGACCAGTTCCCTCAACCGTCGCATGAATTGCACCCTGAATTGCAACTAATCAGTTCCCGAGCGAAGCCGGGCACTTAAGCTAGTTTTTGTCATATGAAGAGAATATTTGACACAAATAAATGTGGATGTATGTTTATACAGGGTATTCAAAAAGTCAGGATTTACCCAGGTGATATAGCCGGGTGATATACCGGGTGTTCATGCTGATGTACCGGGGATTTTTATCTTTGTTTATCATAAGAAACGATGATGGTATACCATCAGCATAACAAAAAGATAAAAATCTCCAGTATATCAGCATGAACACCCGGTATATCACCCGGCTATATCACCTGGGTAACTCCTGACTTTTGGGACATCCTGTATAAATAAAAAAGTTTCCTTCATTCAGCGACTAAAATTATTTGTTGTTGTTCAATGTTGTTGATCTTCCATGGACCTACACGATCACACACAGGTTTCTATACGGTCCCTATGACGTCATTCATGGTCCTTAACACGGTCCTACATATTCACAAGAGTTAAGGACGGAGAAGCCAAAGGCTCAATAAGAGTTAAATAAATACAGATGCAAACCTATTTACGTTGCCTTTTGGACTTATATGTCAGACTGCCTGAGCGGGGAATCGAACCCACGACCTTTGGAACCAAAGGCCGAGGTCCTACCGCTGAGCCGCACAAACACGGCCAAAAGGAAACGTCCGCAGTCAGCATTTAACACGTGCATATATACATATAAACAAACACTATTCATTCGCCAGGCAGTCTGACATATAAGTCCAAAAGGCCACGTAAATAGGTTTGCATCTGTATTTATTTAACTCTTATTGAGCCTTCGGCTGTGAGAGCTATCTCAATCGGCAGCGAGTCGAAATCGATAAGTTCCATGTATCGGCATTAATTTCTGCGCGATCCAGCAAAACAATGGCGATCTCCGTGTCGTGTTTTGGTGATGCAGTAATTAAATTGTTGCATCGGACGTACGTAACGTATTCTTACCGCAATTCTTGTGTTTAGTTATTGTGTAAGTGATCCAAAAGTAAAACATGCATGTCAAAATGGATGTAATAGACCTTCAAAAAATATAATATTTTCCTAACTTGCCACTTATGTCATCTAATAAAATCCAGTTGGAAGCTTAAAGTTTACACCATTGAGAAGCTCGTTTCGAGCCGGTTAAAATGGTATATTGGAATGTCAAAAACAAACAAAATTTGACGAAAATAGTATTTTTAGCAGTTGGGTCAAGATTCAGTTGCCTTTTGGCTGCTATGGTTTAAGGCACCCCGCACGTGCTGTAAACTAAACAATTAGTTTCACTACTGCATTTTTATGCCATTACGAAATAACAAACCGACCAACGTCTACCTAATAATTAACATTAGCACGTATTAATTTATATATCAGCCATTAACAACCTGATAATTCGGTTTTAAAACTAACATTTTAAAACTCGAATCACAAATGCAAATCACCTACGTACCTCTCTCTTCGTATGTCGCAGAACTAGTACTGAAATTGTCTCGGCGCACTACTGATCCCTGCTTATCACGTGATTATATAAACAATCTGTACTCTTGATGAAATCACAACATCGATTATGGCACGTAAGGATTTCCTCATTAGGCAAGCAACAGATGACACGGCCCCAGCTTAAAAACGGCCACACAATGGTGACACGCATCCAACTTTAATACTATTTCACTACCAACTCAATAAATAGAACTATTACTAACGATAGGAGAGCTATGCAAAACAAGTTGGTGGCAACCAGCCTTTAAATTGTGCATCGGTTAGGCCTATTTTCATCGCTGTAATTTGATATTATGACCCTCAAATACGCGAAAAAACCGGCAAAAATATCATCAAAGTTTTTTTTTTACCCTCATCATGTTTGTTCATGACGTCATAATTTTTTCATGCACGGGTTAAAATTCGTGACAAACAAAACGTCTTGAAGCTATTACTTACGTACTGAGATGCTCTGGAAACGGATGCACGCAAAAATAACCTATAGGCGAGTAAATATAGGCTAAAAAAAAGGGTAAACCACCACAAATTGCAACAAAACGTACTAAGGTGCTTTGGAAACGGATGCACTCAAAAATAACCTAGAGCGAGTAAATATAGGCTAAAAAAAAAGGGGTCAACCACCACAAATTGCAACAAAACGTACTGAGATGCTCTGGAAACGGATGCACGCAAAAATAATCTATAGGCGAGTAAATACAGGTTAAAAAAAGGGGTCAAATTGCAATATAACGTACTGAGATGCTCTGGAAAAGGATGCACGCAAAAATAACCTATAGGCGAGTAAATATAGGCTAAAAAAAAGGGGTCAATCACCACAAATTGCAACAAAACGTACTGAGATGCTCTGGAAACGGATGCACGCAAAAATAACCTACAGGCGAGTAAATACAGGCTAAAAAAAGAGGGTCAACCCACCACAAATTGCAACAAAAGGTTTTATGGTTGTTCCCGACTGGAAAAAGCCTGCTGAATTCGAAAAAAAATTGTTATCCACGCTATCTGCTGCCGTTTTCCTGGAAACATAGGGTTAATTTGCATGTTATAGTAAAAAAATGCATTTAATCTTACATTATATAAACCAAAGTCTCATAGCAGAAATGAAGCAACGACCCCCGGAAGGGAAACAATGAATAAGTGCGAGTGTGTCAATTCTTTGGCATGAAGTTGAAATTGGCACATTGTTGCCTCGACAAACAATTGGCTCTAACAATTTTCCTTCTAACTAAACACCATGGTAATCTCAAGGGCAAGACGTCATGCACACTTCTTTTTCACACGGTACGCATCGCTTAAACCACAGTGAAAGACTGGAAGTTGGGGGGGGGGGAGGGGGGGAGGGCAAAGTGTGCTGTTACCATTAAGCATACGATTACGCAGTAACTGAACCTAAAAGAGAACAAACAAACAAGCACGGTAGCCGGGAGCCGGGTACGTGTTCAACTACGTATAGCAAAGAGGAGAAAGGGAAGGAAACCAAGAGGAGAGGGAGAGGACGGGATAAAAGGAGGAGGGGAGAGGGGAGGGAGAGGATTGAGGGAAAGGGGGGAGTGTTACACAAACAAAAATCGACTGTTGCATTGAACGATCGGGCAGCACCGAGCAAATACTGGGAAACAACCACGGGTCAAACAAATCCCCGGGCGAAGCCGGGTATGATGCTAGTACATATATGGAAATACAAAGAGAATAATAATATACCTTGCATTTTGAGGGCAGTTCTTTTCTTGAACCTACTCAAAAGGATGTGCACTTTAAGATTCCGAAGGATGTCAGGCTGAAAACTTGAGTATTAAAGATGGCAACCACAATGGAGCCCAATGTTTACACAATTTTAGTCATTTTGGCCTATTACGCAAGAACCTTTAGTGTTACACAAAAACGGTTTGGATATAAGTTGTTTACAATAATGTAATCTACAATGTATGTCCCATATACCTTTTTTTCCCACGTATCACGACTATTGAGAAAAACGGCCATGTTGGGCCTTTTTCGGTCATTTTCGCTAATTTAGCGCTTGTAGATTTCTGAATTTATGGATACAACTTAAACTTTCAATTGCTGTTGCGTCGTACATAATTCAAGTGGATGACTCCAACCTGAGCCATTCGAAAGGTGAGACTCTTTTCTTTGAATCAAGGGCAATGAAAAGGGTCTACCACTATTAGGGACCGAACCACGCCTGTTTTACTAGGGGCTGGTATCACAGTTACCGTTCAAAATAAAGACAGATGCAAACCTATTTACGTTGCATTTTGGACTTATACGTCAGAATGCCAGAGTGGGGAATCGAACCCACGACATTTGAAACCAAAGGACGAGGTCCTAAGGCTGAGCCATACTGACACGGCAAAAAGGAAACGTCCATAGGCTGCATTTCCTTTTGGCTGTGTCAGTATGGCTTAGCGGTAAGAAAGAAACATTAGCACGAATTACAAAGTCATTAAAATAAGGCTAAATATAAATTTAAAATAAACTGGCCACATATTTCGCTTCGCTCACTCCATTAGCTTCAATCCATGCTTCATGTAATTTCTTTGATTCCAATAGCATCACAAAATAGATGTGCTGAGTATTTCGACGTAAACTAATTGCAATTGTTGTTCACAGTTCGTTCATCCCATTCCTCAGCACGTATGCATCATTCAAAACATACCATTAGTTTGTTTGCACGTTTGTACGTCTTCTCCTCAAGAAGTATCCCATACGAAGGTGAGAGATGAAAGATTGAGCAAGCAAAGCTAAGCACTCATTGAAAAGGTTTAGTTTACGTGGAAATCGCTGGCTTTGCTCGCTCAATCCACGCACCTCCATGTTTTAGAAACACGAATGTTTGACATCTTTTTAAGACCAAGTCTATGGGTTTGATTTTCCATGCATGAAGTTAGTTGATACAAAACCAGTTTTAAGATCAATATGTGGTATGATGCAAAGTGCGTCGTCCACATAGTAGGTCAGTAAATCCGTGACTTAACCCACCACAAATTGTAACAAAAAGTTTCATGGTTGTTCCCAACTGGAAAAAGCGTGCTGAATTCGAAAAAAATTGTTATCCAAGCTATCTACTGCCGTTTCCTGGAATAAAATAGGTTTAATTTTAATATTATAGTTAAAAAATGCATGTAATACATATATGGAAATACGAAGGAAATTGTAGTGTACCTTACATTGTGAGCGCAGATTTTTGCTGGCACGTACTCAAAAGGATGTGCACTTTAAGATTCTGAAGGGTGCCAGGCTGTAAACCTTGAGCATTAAAGATGGCAACCAAAATGGCGCCCAACTATTACTCAGTTTGTTGCCATTTGGCCTTTTATGCAAGAACCGTTAGTGTTACACAAAAGCAGTTTGTATATCAGTTGTTTATATCTAAGGGTGGTAATGTATTCTTTGAATCAAAGGTAATGAAAAGGGTCTACTACTATTAGGGAACGAGCCACGGACGTTTTATTAGGAGCCAGTATTACAGTTACCGTCCAATTTTTCGCTCATTTTCAGCTTTAAACTGCTGTTGTGACGTTTCTAATTTAGATGGATTACTCTAAATAGGTTCACTGGAAGGGTGGGAATGTCTTCTTTGAATCAAGGGTAACAAAAAGGGTCTACCACTATTAGGGACCGAGCTGCGCCTATTTTACTAGGGGCTGGTATCACAATTACCGTTCAATATTTCGCTCATTTTCAACTTTAAACAGCTCTTGTGACAGTTAAAATTTATTAGATGAATGACTCCAATTAGATTTATTTGAATTATGGGAATATCTTCTTTAATTCAAAGGCAAAGAAAAGAGTCTACCACTATTAGAGACCGAGCCGCGCCGGTTTTACTAGGGGCTGGTATCACAATTACAGTTCAATTTTTTGCTCATTTTCAATTTTAACTACTCTTGTGACGGTCATAATGTAGATGAATGACTCCAATTAGGTTTATTCGAAAGATGGGAATATCTTCTTTGATTCAAGAGCAAAGAAAAGGGTCTACCCCTGTTAGGGACCGAGCCATGCCTGTTTTACTAGGGGCTGGAGTTCAATTTTTTGCTCATTTTCAAATGTAAACTGCTCTTGTGACGGTTATAACACAGATGAATGACTCCAATTAGGTTTATTCAAAAGATGGAAATATCTTCTTTGAATCAAGGGCAATTAAAAGAGTCTACCACTATCAGGGATTTTGCCACGCCCGTTTTACTAGGGGCTGATATAACAGTTACCGTTCAATTTTTCGCTCATCTTCAACTTTAAACTGCTCTTGTAGCGTTTATAATTTAGATGAACGACTCCAATTAGGTCTATTCGAAAGGTGGCAATATCTTCTTTGAACCAAGGGCAATTAAAAGGGTCTACCACTATCAGGGATCGAGCCACGCCCATGTTACTAGGGGTTGGTATCACAGTTACCGTTCTATTTTTCGCTTATTTTTATTTTAAACTGCTCTTGTGGGGTTTACAATTTAGATGAATGACTCCAATTAAGTTTATTCAAAGGGTGGGAATGTCTTCTTTGAATCAATGGTAATGAATCGGGTCTACCACTATTAGGAACCGAGCCACGCCCATTGGGTCTGGTATCAAAATTACCATTAAATTTTTCGCTCATTTTCAAATTTAAACTGCTTTTGTGAAGGTTATAATTTAGATGAATGACTCCAATTAGGTTTATTCGTAAGGTGGGAATGTCGTCTTTGAATCAAGGGTAATGAAAAGGGTCTACAACTATTAGGGACCGAGCCACGGCCGTTTTACTAAGGGCTGGTATCACAGTTGCCATTCAACTTTTTGGTCATTTTCAACCTTTGAACGGTATTAAACACAGAAAGCCAAAGGCTCAACAAGAGTTAAATTTCCTTGCCTTTTGGACTTATATGTCACACTGCCTGAGTGGGGAATTGAACCCACGACATTTGAAACTAAGGACCAAGGTCCTACCACTAAGCCATACTTCCTATGGACGTTACCTTTTGGCCTTGTCAGTATGGCTCAGCGGTATTACTTCGGCCTTTGGTTTCAAAGGTCGTGGGTTCGATTCCCCGCTCAGGCATTCTTGATATATAAGTCCAAAAGGCAACATAAATGCAAACCTATTTAGTGTTATTTTAATGACTTCGTAATTCGTGCTAATGTTTCTTAAAAATTTGGGTGCAATACTCAGTCGGCGACGTTAGAGCCTTTTGGTGTGAAGCTCTTGGCTGGTCTTTTTTATTTTTTTTTTTAATTTCTGGAAGGCCTAAGCTTCGTTTCATATTGATTTTAAGATGTAGTCGTTTCTCCCACATTTAGTTTTTTTTTTTTCGTTATTTGAAGCCTCTTTCCGCCATCGTCGCTGTCTAAAAGTAAAATGCCACGTTAGCCGCGGTGGTTAAGCTGGCGAAGAGCGTGCCAACGCCAATAATGCTTCCATTGTTTATATTTATTGCAGAGTATCTTTTATAGATCTACATAATAATTATTCTGGATCCCGGCTGAGCTGATAAGAAAAAAGTAAAACCTCCGGACAATCACTTTACTCGCTTTTCATTGTCTTCGTGCACGTGTAATGTCTTATTTATTTATTTGACACTTAACGGAGCTGTAGCCTGCGTGCTATGCGCCCCCCTCTATTGTAAAGCTTACGCTACGTACACCAACTCCGACTAGACCACAAAGCGCCGAATAGCGATACAGAAACCCAGGACTGCCAGGAGATTGCGCACTGATCCACCCACCGTATCAAGAACACCTGAGAGATAGCACCGCGCAAGGCCACCCGTCTGATGTGAAGAACACATGAGAGCGTAGCAGCGCGCAAGGCCACCAGTCTGATGTGAGCCCATCGCCTGCAGTCCAAAAGGAAATGGGCCACCGTCATGTCCGCATCACCGCACTCGCAGGATAGGTCGGTGAGGTCTTCCACCCAAGGCGAAACATGTGAGCATTCAGGAGGGCATGCCCGGTCCTCCAACGCGTCTGAAGGCCAGCCTCCCGCCGGGCTAGGTGTCCTAGTAGGAAAGGTGGGGCCACCACCGTCGGGTGAAGCGCTTACAGGTGCCTCCCCTTCATAGAGCTGGCGCATTGGCCCTGCCAATCTTCTTGTGAGATCGCACGCAGGACTGAGTACAAGTCCCGGCTACTGTAGCGACAGAAAGCAGTATCACTACAATCAGCCCGCGAGACGGTGCCTAACAATTCCTGGTGCACGTGTTAAGAATGGAAAACTATCGTCCAAACAGTTGATTGTTAAAGGGTAAAATGAAAGAATCCAATCTGGCTGTTGCAGACATAGGGCCTTAGGGCTTCGGGCAGATGACCAGGAGTGGTTAACGCTCGTTAAACCCTTTAAACCCTTTTTTTTGAAAGAATCCGTTTTTCAGCTAATACGTATAGTTTTAAATCAAACTAAGCTACGTTTGATTTAACGATCCTATGGCTTCTTTAATTCGCAGATAAAGGCTTTCAGGGCTGAGCAAACGGGAAAACAGGAAAACGGGTCCGACTGCGTTGTTGCCAGGAACGATGCTTGAGCATGCCAATTTTTAAACGGTGCATCCAATGATTTGAGCCATGCGATGCGCTGATTGAGTGAGCGAAGCGAACGAAAATCAGCGTTTGTCAGCCAGTGTGCGCAAAAATTGGATTGAAGACTCTTAATTCCGTGAAAGCGTTTCTTAGGCAGTGTGCGCGGAAATGGGCGTGGGAGTGGGGAGTAGGGAGTGGTAGTGGGAAGAAACTTCCACAAACATCCAGAATATTGGAAATGGGCATCTAACACCAGCCGTGCGTAGACAAATCACCGTTTGTAAGCCAGTGTCCAAGGTTGGCAGGAGGCGGCGAAGAATGTTCGTAAATGTTTACAATTACTCCCTTTTCAGTCCGCTCAATACGATCCAAATAGACAACTCGTATTTGCTTAAGTGTGTCAGGAAAAGTGGGTCTGTAAACTTAATTCATGACCGGCCCCGTGCATAGCAAGGGCTTCCTCTATAAAATATTAATAATAAAGCATTTAACTGCAAGCCAAACAATCATAAGTAAGATTACGAACAAAAACGTCAAGTGTGCCGTAAAAAAGGGGGATATATAATTGAATTTTCACTTGTTAAAATGAACACGGATAAAAATTGATGATTTTTAATTGAAATAATAAAATGTACAATTGAGAAAATATCATCTGTTTAGGTGCTGTTGTACTTTACGTTTTGAATATATGATTGGTAAAGCACAACAGCACCTAAACAGATGGAATTTTCTCATTTGTACATTTTATTATTTTAATTAAAAATCATCAATTTTTTATCCGTGTTCATTTTAACAAGTGAAAATTCAATCATATAACCCCCTTTTTTACGGCACACTTGACGTTTTTGTTTGTAATCCGTGTACCTTTTTTACGGCTATGGTGTCGCGCTACAAAGGTTTATGCATGCAGTCGATTGTTGCTGGCCACTTTGAAACAATTCAACTCATCTCTGAAAGCCTGCATCCGCGAAATAAATACGAAATTCTATCGTTTTTAGCTGCCAATTTCGAGGACGATCGAAATTCACAACGAAGCTTAGTTTGGTTTAAAAATATATGCGTTTAGCTGAAACACTGATTCTTTTGAATGATTTATTCAAGGCCTTGGCCCTCGGCCGTATGCCTTTTCCAAACTACAAATACATAGCCACAACACACCACATCACGAAAACCTTACCCTACCACACTCCACCATAAACAGCTACTAACGGAAAGTTTCACCAGGCACAAACTACCATCTCTTGGTCACCAGAATGAACACTAAGCACTCCACTGCATACCCCGTTACACTTCAATACCTGCACACACACAGAACCTAGCAACAGTCTGTATAGCTTGATTAACGGTGCTTTCCCTTGCGTGAGTGACAACAACCCCTGCAGCGTTGCAGGTCTCACCCAAGATGCCAACATCCGGTGCTGGGTAGCATACTATCTGCATCGAATCAGCACATGTTCTGACGTTTCCTCCACCCGACACGCCGGGCACCAAGGCGCCCTTACCAACCCAAACCGAAACCGATGTCAACGGAGGAGCGTATGGCCCGTGCGCAGCCTGGAAACCAGCTTTGCATCTCTGTAGCTCAACTTGTCCACAACTGTCCACGAGGAGCAGGCAGTCGATTGTCGCTATAAGGCGTAGAAGTCCCTAGCAACATGCATCGTGTCCCATGCCTTCTGCCACATCCGCCACGACCACAACCGCACAATCGGACAGCGCCCACGCGCCGAAAGAGCCGGGAGAACTTCTTCACAGTCCCTCCTCACCGCCTCCCGCGCCAGTCCGTCAGCTAGCACATTCCCTTGAGTGCCACAATGACCCTTTGTCCACCGAAATACCACCACACTGGAGTGCAGCACAATCCAAAATTTCCAAAGAATGGAGAAAACCAAGGGGTCACTCACTACCAGCTGCTCGCATGAAGATCGAAGGAGCTTGAGACTTGAAAGCGAGTCAGTATGCAACGAAAACATAGGCAGCTGCAGATCTATCGCCACATCAAGCGCGACCGAGATTGCTAACAGCTCACACAACATACTAGATGTAACAGACGACACAAACCGCTTTACCGCAACCTTTAAGGATGGGACAGCAACACCTATTCCTCCAACTTGCTCCTGCGCACAATAAGATGCATCACAAAATATGTCGCACCCAACAGCAGTCTGCGCAAAAACGACTCTCACATCCGGGCACCACTCCCAGGGACTAAGCGGCGCAGCACATGCCACCGGTATAGGCCGGTTTACCACCCGCTGGAGGAGTGTCACACCCATACCAGCTTCTCCCAAGATATCCCTGGCTCTTTCACTGAGCAATCCGTAATCCGTCAATATCCTGCCAACTGGGTCGCGCTCACCACGGCTCAAATTACGCAAACAGAGGGCCACCAGTAATTCATTGGCGCGGTATTCCACCGGTAATTCATTACACTCTACCCAGAGCACTTGCACTGGAGTGGATGCCAAGCACCCTGATACAAGCCGCAGGCCAACATTCAGAGCAACCTGAAGAACTTTAAGATGCCGTGTCTCCCCAGCCATAAACGGCAAGTGGTAATCCACCACCGAGCGCACGAAAGTCCTGTAGGCCGACAACAGAGTTCCCCTGCTGTTAACACTACCAGAGCACAATGCTTTCAGAATCGACATTTTCGCCTGCACCTTATCCTTTAACTTGCCTACATGTTGGGTCCAGTCCACTGCTGAATGCAATGTGACCCCCAGGTATTTGACACTGGATTTTGGGCTCAGTACCAAGTCCCAAACACTCACCCGCACTTGCTCAAGCTGCAGTTTCTCATATTTGGAAAACAGTAGCACTTCTGTTTTTGCTGGAGCAAGAAAAAGACGACTATCCCGTAGAAGGGTTAAAGGGTTTAACGAGCGTTAACCACTCCTGGTTATCTGCCCGAAGCCCTAAGGCCCTATGTCTGCAACAGCCAGATTCCCAGGCGGTCACCCACCCAAGTATCAATCCAGCCCAATGCTGCTTAACTTCGGGGATCTGACGAGAACCGGTGTTTCCAGCACTGCAAGGCCGCAGACGGTGTTCAATCAACAACAACAACCTTTCAACAATCCACTTTTTAGCAAAGACATAACACGTGCACGAAGAATGAATGTGGAGTTTGGTGAGTGGCATTGTTCCGTAAGTACAATGGTTAAAACAATGTATAACAATCAAAATGATCGTTTAGGGTCCGGTAACTCCGGAATGGATGGACCAATCGAAAAAGTGGTCCATGTAAGGTAGAATCCCAGGGAAATTTCTGGCTCAGATCATGTTTCAGATTTTAGGTAGCTGCAGTAGTTTTTTTCTGAAACCGTGTCAGCCAAGAAGATGCAGAACAAGGAACAACAACAACAACGAGTGAACAGTTTTCAAATTTACGTATGGCTTCCTACGTTTACTCTTGCACGGAATTGCATAAAAGTTGGTGTAAAGTTTGGAAAAGTTGCTATCTACTATCTGGCCAAGTTTGGTCGAAATATATTGAATAGAAACGGAGAAATTAATAGTTTTAGTTTTGCTGGAGAGACGACTTCAATCATATAAATACACGGCTATCGCCCTGTATGATAGTACTTCACAATTATCAAGAGATTCAAAAGATCAGCCGCTCCCAATGCCACCTCCTACGACAGAATTAAAGTGCAAACCTCTAGTACTGCGAAATCTAATTTTTTTATACAATATAATTATCTAACATCATCTAGACACACGCTAGTGTGTCGCCGCCAAGTAACAGTAAGTAGATCATCCCATTGTAGACATCCGATTGTTAAAAAATTGATAAAAATGCGGCTTACTCCGGTATTTCCGGTCTATTTGGATTAGATATAAGTAAGGTTAAGGTTCATTTAGTAAAGAGCGTATGACTTTATGGTCTTTTTGGCTCTCAATAAACAAACAAACAAGCGGCTCACTAGTAGACATGTGTCTGTTAGCTGTAAGCAACTGAAAGCATATTTTGGCATGTTGAGGATAAATTCCAATGCGAAAGAAATGTTTCAAATTGTGGAAAATGTACGGACAAGGGTCAGAGATTAAGAAAAATTAAAATATAAAGGATGAGTGTCCACCAATCATAGAGAAAAAGATGCGTCAATAACGTTGTTTTTACGTTACTGTCTAGCTAGCTAGCTAGCTAATAAAATTTTTCCCATGTTAAATCCCATAGACTTTTTGCTCATGGGTAGCGCAAAATAGAGACGTCCTACGTAGCTGAACTTTTGCACACGGATGCATGGTGATCTGAGCATGGTCCTTTTGTTGATTTGGGGGTTCGAGGGGTCAAGACAAGTGCGTGGGAGGATTTTGAAATTCGTCACCAGCGAATTTAAATTTCGTGTCTTTTCAAAGTTGCAACCAAAGATTTCAAGCAACAATGGCGTGAACATCAACACTGGTCCTTAGATTTATTGTAAAAACGTGGACGAACTAAAAAATGAACTGTAACGTAGGACAAAGTAAAGAAACATTAACGTTGTCGTGGATTGCGTAAAAATAAAGGGATGCACGTTAGATGATGGTTACGCTACAATACGAGCATCCACGAGCTAACGGGTTTTTGTTAATAACCCAAAAATAAAATGCTCCGCGTTCTGCTGCTTTAGTAACGGAGACCTTCGGGGGTTTTTGCATGACTAAATGTGAATAAAATCTTGAAAAATTAAGGGGAAGGCGCAGGATAAACAAAACAACTGAAGGAGATGCGCTGATTGAGGGAGCGAAGCGAACGAAATCAGCGATTATTAGCCAGTGTCTACAAAAATGGGATTCAAGCAACTTAAGCATGTGAAGAATGGCCATACAATAAACTAAGCCGTGTCAATTTGGCTAATCTAACGGCTAATTGGTAAATTTGAAAATTATAAATGTGAAAATTTATAGAACTAAAATTCCTCTAGAAAAAAGATACGGGTGAAGATACGATGGTGTAACCTTATGTACGTTCACATTCCTATGCAAGTTGTGATATCCACCCAAAACTAAAACTGGTATAAAAACCCGCCAAGTTTCCAAAAGATCGGCCTTCGAAGATAGTGATATCGATCAACCAGGGAAAGGCCACCAAGGTCAATCCTGTTAGCCAAGTTAATCGCACCAAATAATACTTTGGACGTTAAATGGAAACTTGAATATTGCTACAGCGAGTAGCAATCTTCAAGCTTTCATTTAACTTTCGAACTATTAGTCAGTGCGATTAACTTGGCTAATAGGATTGACCGTGGTGGCCTTTCCCTGGTGGAATGATATCACTACCTTCGAAGGCCGATCGTTTTGGAAACTTGGCGGTTTTTTATACCAGTTTTGGTTTTGGGTGGATATAATTTGCTAGCGGGGAGCAAAGCTGAATAAATACCTCTGCGGCATTGCTGCAATAAAGGGCAGTGTTAGCGCATTGTTGGCGAACCATCGTCGAGCATATTTGTACAATAACGATTTGCATTGCTAGTAACCGAGACATTGCTGTGAGAGTACAGCGAGCCATTCTTGGCTGGGTTCATGGCCTGCATCAAGAAAAATTGAGGAAGCGATGATGAGCATTCAGGGATCTGGACGTTTGTACAATAACTATTTGCATTGTTAGTAATCGAGACATTGTTGTGATAGTATAACGAGCCATTCTTGGCTGGGTTCATGGATCGCATCAAGGAAAATTGACGAAAAATGTAGTTTTCAAGGAAATATTCACCAAGTAAAACCCTCTCGGTGCGTTAAGTACTTCAATGGCATCACCTCTGATATAGTGCACACACTTGAGAAGGCCCAGTGAGGTTGCTTAGCTTTGCTCACAGTTCTCATTCGGTTCACGTTTGCTCTTCGTGTTTGTAATCTTCGTTGGCCTCTGTTTTAACAAATGCAAACAACAACAACATATATTGCTGCCGCGGATATTTGCGTTGGCGCTACGTGGTGGCAAGGAGGGGTTGGAGTTGGCGGCCATCTTGCGTAACAGAGAAGAGACAGCGCAATGTGGCTGGGCCCGTATTTTTTTTTTTGGGGGGGGGAGGGTTTGCTTTCCTCCTGCTGTAATCTGGTGGCGAAGAGATTGTACTGTAATTTGGTGGTGAAACGTTTTACGCGTAGTGACTCTTAATCTATATATATAATTACACAACTTCCGCAATGCGGCCATCTGCAGCCAGCAGCAAGCAGGACATACGATGCCATGTCCACCATCTTCCGACGGAACGGCAAATTATAAGAGTAGCAGCCAAGCCCCGCTGAGATAGTAGCTGAGCCCGGAACGCAACGGCCAGCAGCGCGAACATACGACGCCATCTACCGACCGAACGGCAAAAAAATGGGGGGGGGGAGGGGGAGGGCAGCGAGACGGGGGGAAAGGGGAGCGAGACGACGCGGAATGAGCGAGCGAAGCGAGCGACTCCGCTAGTTGTAATTAATCCGCCATAGTTATTTCCCCGGCCGCAGTTGGAATATTTACGACCCATGATTGTTGGGGAAGGGGAAGAGAGCAGAGGACAGAAACGGCCAATAGGGAGAAGGGGATCTGTGTGTGGGGTAACTCAGGAGTAGAAGGGACTAGCGTAACCTAACGCAGGCAGAATAAACCGAGATCGGGGGAGAGCAGGGAGAGAGTTGGGGGTGGAGGAGTAGGTTGCCGATAAGGTTAAAAAAAGATTTTGTAGGATACGTGACTTCGTTTGAGAGACGAACCTTGGTCGTGCTGCTTAGTTATTAAGTCCAGTAGTTTTCGGGCTTTTGTAACCGCACACACACACTTCTGCCCAAATTTTGTTCGGCTTTCCACTAGTACGATATAATTAATAAATATTTTTTTACTCATTCTCTGACAACGGTAAACATTTGGATGAAACTAGTACCGGCTTTCAACGATTTACCGCCGGAGGGTGCTGTCGTCAAATAACAGAAAGCGCAAAGCTTCACCGGGAGCGAAACTATTTAGCGTTACTAAAACAAATTGATCACGATAAGAATATAAAATTAATCGCTTAAAGTTATCAAATTAGATTACGACGTTTAAATAATTTTTAAGGTAGATCAGAACTGGCCAATCAAGTTTATACTTTTTTCAATCGGACATTTAATTTTAAAAGGGGGTTGCAGTTACGAGTGGTGCTAAGTATAACTCATGGATTTGTGTTGCAAAAAGCTTTGCTGAGTACCCGCTTAGGCTAAAACTTCTTCCGTGGTGGTCACGTTTTTTGTAACCAACCGAATGCGGTTGAATGGAACACAGACTAAATTCTTCAACTTCGAAGGTTGCCCATGCACCAGTATTTCGTCAATTTTCGAAGGTATTGTCGCTACTGCCATGATTACCATGGTAATGATGCCACCATTTTTATTTCAAGTTTCACATAGAGGTGGAAGGCCTACGGAAGGGTGTTGAACTGCTAATACCGAGCCAAACTAAGAGGAAAGGAAAAGATACCATTATCTATATATATAATTACACAAGTGCCGCAACATATCTGCGGCGCAGCAGCCATCAGCAGCCATCTGCAGCGCAGCAGCAAGCAGGACATACGATGCCATCTCCACCATCTACCGACGGAACGGCAAATTATAAGAGTAGCAGCCAAGCCCCGCTGAGATAGTAGCTGAGCCCGGAAAGCAACGGCCAGCAGCGCAAACATACGATGCCATCTACCGACCGAAC
>JAHWFP010081408.1:19452-29702 GCA_023313725.1 Lithobius niger
AATTTCTCCACATAGAAGTGGAAGGACAACGGAAGGGTGTTGAACCGCTGATACCCAGCCAAACTAACAGAAAAGGAAAAGAGACCATTATAAACAAAAACAGACTACGATGGCAAATACTGTGGCTTCAGGGATTTGTTGAGATTCTCCTGTTTAAGCACACGGCAAAATCCCTGCACCGTTGGCTGGTCTACATTTACGACTCTTACGGAAAAAAAAGTTTAGGCGGCAGGTAGTCAGCACAGGCTGGCAAGCAAGCTTCTATTTATCACCCCTTGTAACCATAGCTCCCAATACGGGTTCGAAAAAGGGAAGATTTACATCAATCAACCCACGGAGTATTTTGAGAATCAAGTAGAAGCGGATGCGACGCAATTCAAGTTGGTCCAGCCTCGTACGGGTTAGGCGTTCATAATAACTAAGGTTGCGCATGCCATGTAGGCTTTTCCTAAACAGGTGCTGAACGGATTTTATCAGGTTAATATCACCCAATAAGTGAGGGGACCAAACTGGTGTAGCGTTCTCAAGGATGGGCCTCACAAAAACCTTGAAGGCCCAAATTTGAATTTGAATGTTACCAGACATAAAACACTTATTTACAATGGCAGCCCACTTGAAGGCCAAGGCACTGGTTTTTTGACAGCGAAGAGAAGACTAGATTTTTCGTAAACCATACTCCAAGGTCCTTAACCTCATCAATTGAGTCAAGGGCCTGGGATCCAAGCAGGTAGTCCCAGCAAAGGTTATGTGTGCCAACGTGGAAAGTAAAATATTTTGAAGAAGAAAGTGGTAACTGCCACCACAATTACAAAGATTCCACATTTCTAATTATAGAATTAAGAGCCGGGGACCTACAGGGCCAAAGTTTTCCGTTCCAACCTTTACATCAGTGAATTTAAATCCGTAACCCATTTGAAAATTGCAAGTCGTTTAGGTATATAACAAACAGTAGGAGTCCAGAACGGACCCCTGTGGTATGCCACAAGGCATCATGATACTGGTTGACAGCGTATTTCGACTTTCACCTTTTGTGAACGGTTATAAAGGAAGGCAGACATCCAACCTGCTAGATTTCCCACGATGCCCTGCTCAGGAAGTTTAAGCACGAATTTTCGGTGTATCACAGACTCAAACGCCTTCTTGAAGTCAAAATAAATGACATTGGTAGCAACACCAATGTCGAGTGCACTACTCCATCGAACAATCACAGTAACTAGCTGGTGGGTTGCAGACCTAGCTAAAAAACCAAATTGGTCCTGGTTAATTATGAGGAAAGCATGTAGGTGGTGAAGAATTTCATCCATAATAATATATTCCATTATCTTACAGGCCACACTTGTCAATGAAATAGGGCGACAATTTGACAGGCCCGAATCGGATCCACGCTTAAACACAGGTGTTACAATAACGCCACAGACTAGGTGTACAACCGCTGGTATAAGATAAGGTAAAAAGGTTAAACAATGGATACCTTATTTCGTAGGCAATTTGTCTCAAAAGGTAAGCAGAGAGACCTATAGAGACCTGATATTATATCGAAGATTTGCTAGGTTTTAATTTCAGAAGAGCCCTCGTGATTTTGGGCACAGTAAAAACAACATCAGGGGACTTGCCGTAGGTTCTCGGCGCTCCAGCCCGAGGTCCGTCACAGCGGCCGTCATCAGCAATGCTGTTCGAAGCAAACACATCACTAAGGAGCTCGGCTTTTTCAAGGTTCCCAGACTTAAAGGGTGGGGTGGATCTTGAAGTGCTGGTTTTTCTGACGATATAGTTTAAATGGAGCAGAGTGACTCCTATCACGCACAGTCGCTGCCTCCTGTGAGCTATGCCATTCCTCAATATATTTTGAGTACTCTTTCCTAGCAGAGTTATAGGTCTGTCTGTTTTTGATACTAGGATGAAGTTCAAAACGTTTCCAAAGCTGTAGTTTCATGGCCCGCATCTTCATAATGCATTAATGAGTTTGAGTAGGGACTACCCTCCTACGGGAAATGAGTATCCGGCAAGTCAACAAGTGGCACCAAAGAATATCGAGAAAGCAAGACCAAGCGTGTTCGATATAAAGATGTGTTTTGAAAATTAGGATATCCCAATCCACAAGCAAGAGTGATTTTTTAAGAAGTTCGAAATCGAGTTTATCCATAAGTTTACCAAGTTTTGAACTTATCGGAGAAGTGCCAACTGGGCAGTGAGTATTCAGCAAAAAAGTTACAAAAAAGTGGTCGCTGTTTCCGAAATGGGGTCCGACCTGTAGGCCCTAGACCAGCCTGTCGTCATCACAGAAGACTAGATCAAGAATGTTGTCCTACCTGGTCGGCTCATTTACCAATTGGCAAAATCCCAGAGCTGCGATTTGTTCAAGTAACAATTTACGTAACGATTTTCCGACCAGTCATGGCCCCAGTCCACGGTGCTAAGATTGAAATCCCCTAACAGGATACAGGAATGTAAAGGGTTGAAAGAGTTTTTAATAAAAACGCAAAGCAAAACAATTTCATTTTCAGTTTAACTAACAGTTTCATGCTTTCTGGTGCGGGGCGGTGCTAACTTTGGACCTTCACCACGGCCAAACGGTGCGTTTGCCCCAAAATGAAAGAGGAAAACATTACTCAGCAGGTAATTCTCAGTCCATTAAGAAAAAAATCGGACGAGAGCCCGTTTTCTTCCCATGTTCCCTTTACGCACATGGCTCGAAATTCGAAAAAAGAGAAAAAACATACCTTTAATTTTCACTGAAGGCACTACAAATTGGTCCCAAATTGCGGAAACTCATTAAATCATCATTAACATAACCTAACCAATTAACTGCCCCAGTATGAAATGCTAAACCCCAACTAGTTAACTATCGCAGTACGAAATGCAAAACCCCAAACTTACCTAACCTAACCGAACTACAATAACAACAAAACCACACGAAACTGACAATAACAACCCGCCTATCAGAACCACCCAATAGAGAGCTTTGTCTTTCGTGTATGAAAATAATAATGTTGCGATTTTTTGCATAAGCAGTTTATGTATTTCTTTATGAAATTCTTGTTTTTTTTTTTTACGATAGACCAAAACAAACACAACTGTACGTCCTGTTGTTGCAGGGTGGCCACGAAGTAGGCCTATACCTACCGGGTTTACGGTCATTTTTGGGCCACAAGCTCTGCTTTGCAGACAAGCAGGTAGAAAGGTTTACTGAAGAGGGCTGTTACTTGGAAAAGATGCAATCCAGACTATGGCCTTTTTTCTTTTTTGGTGTCTACTAGGAGCCATCATTAAAGTTTAGTCAGACTCATTTAGTTACTTGTAGTAATTGGCCACGTAATGTTTGTTTCAGTAATTATGCCTCCCCCCCCCCCCCCCCAATATTGTCCTCCCCCACTCCATATGGTCCTTTCCCCAAAGTTGTGAAACTTTGCATTGACATTAAATTATGAAGTACTGTAATTGCAAGAGTGATGTATCAAATTGCATTGCTTTGGAAAACTTGGGTGTAAGTTTTGCAAAAATTTTCAACTTTTTATCCCGAACTTTGGGGGGGCTGTAACTAAAAACGGGTTCATTTCCGGACCCATGTTTATAGGACTTTGTCTTATATTTGGTCACAGACCACACCCTCAAAGTTTGTACAGACCATTCAGTTACACCCTGTAATTGCAAACCAATAAAACCTGAAACTCGCAGGGACCAGCCGCTGACAAAATCAACTGGGTGCAGCCATTTTTTCAGCAATATGTAATGGCCACCGTCTTGAATTCAGTTCGCCAGTTTGGTATTGTGCTTATTATATTTCGATTTCTTTCAAATTTAGATTGGAGATGCAATGCCAAGTGAAACAGTGAATGCGTCATCGTCATTACTAATCTCTAATGGCCGCCATTTTGACATCGGGTGGCCATTTTGAAATTACGCTTATTATCGTCCGATTTCATTTAAATTTAAAACAGAGACGAAATAGTTGATACCAAATGAAACAGTGGCGTGCCATCATCACTACTAATCTCTAATGGCCACCATCTCTTAATCAGGTGGCCATTTTGAAATTATGTTTATTATCGTATGATTTCCTTCAAATCAAGAACGTTGGTGCTATTTTGTGATACCAATTGAAACAATGAATGTGACATCGTCAATAGTAATATCTAATGGCCGCCATCTTGAAATCAGGCAGCCATTTTGAAATTATGCTTATTATTGCCGCTATTTCACGTTCATTTCCACGCCCAATGTTTACTGGTCTCACCATTCTCCTATCTCCGTGAGCCACCAAATTTATTTTGATTCTCTCTACACGGCTTACTCAATGTATATTTGTCTTTTTTTTCATGTCTGAAAGATACCAGAACTGAGAAAAGCTTCGTGAAAAAAAAAAGGAATTCTACTAAACAATAAATTTACAGGAAGTAAACAATCAGAAAAACCAGATGACGCCAAAAAACACGTAATGTGCTAATAGCCCTCCTTCACCCCCTCCCCATGCAAAAAAAAAATTATAATTTTTTTCATTTGTGAAGATCCAATTAGCATTATTACCATGAGAATTTCCCTGACAGAAATTCGTCCAATCTTAACCGACTTACAGTGAGAATTTTCGTTTTCTTTTCACTAAATGAGGGCCATGGTCGGATTACACTGGGAAGACCCGGACTCATCGAAACCGAAACCGAACCTCCTCCTTCATTAATTATACAGAACGAAGCTTTTCTCACTGAGCGGGAACAAACAAACCACAGCTCTGTACAGTACTCCTCACTTAGACCATGCTACTTTGTTTTATGCCCTTATTAGGGAAATGACGTCAGCTTCGTTAATCGTCGGGTTTTTACGGAAACACCACAAAGCTGTTTCTCAGTTAAGATTCGTTTAATATGGCGTATCAACAACATAAAAATGAAGTTAGGCCTAATACGAAATGCCAATGCCGAAGCGAACGAAATTACATGTTGGTTAAGGAAATGCGATGGTGGAATGGCGTCAGCTTCGCTAACCGTCGTGTTTTTTCTGCAACACGAAGCTGCTTATACGTTTCATTTGGCGTATCAACAACATAAAAATGCGGTTAGGTCTAATGCGAAATGCCAATGCCATAGCTAACAAAATTACAGGTTGATTGACGAAATGCGATGGTGGATGGTAACGCTACGCCAGATAAGAGTTAAACATCGTCAACAAAACATAAAAGGTAAACATTATAAACAAAACTAAACACCGTAAATCAAAATTACCTCGTATGTCGAAATCGAGATCGTAAATCGAAACCGAATCCCTAACACGAAATTCCTTCAGAAAATCGTTTAGGTAAAGAAAACAAAACTTCTCAACCGAAGGTCTCGGGAAATTAAAATTGGAAAGGAGATGAGTGCTAAAACACCCAAATTGTCGATTTAATACAAGCACTCGTGGTATTATAACTTTTTTTTTTTTAAATTAATTGTTTTTGTCAGCCTTATGTCAGCCGAAGCAATTAATGCTTGTATGGCTGAACCGGCTCAATTTTGAACATTACCAGATTTTTTTAGAGAAGAAGAAGTCTGGTAAAGGGAGGTGCCAGCCCGGGGATCCGATCCGGGAAACCTCCGATCATCGTCGGGGTCGAAAGATTGTCCAGAATTAGCCAGAATACATCCCATAGCCGCTGAAGGAGCATGGTAGCCTCTCACGCTACCCTGGCCGGCACTGATAACACTTGCTTTCGAAAGCTGCTGCGGTGTTAGGCTATCGCTGTAAGTTGATGTTCATTGGCTAAATTTAAAACTAAATCAGTAAAGCAATATCCTGTAGCTTTCATTGGTCGACGCAATATAATTCAAAACCGTGCAAAACATGGCGAGCGCTTTCTGAAGTTGATACGCTTTCGGCAGTAACTCTCTTTAAACGGTCCACAGTTGACATGTTACGATACATTTGTTGAATTCTTTCAAATAAACGTATATATTTTCCAACCAGAAACAATCCGGAAGACCTTTCTTTCGAAATACGCACTGTGTCGTTCGTTTGCGTAACCTACCAACGCCAGGAGTCACGCGTAGAAGCCGATGGCGAAGCCCGTTAACCCGCCTGCGTCGTTAGGCGTATAACGTAAACGCCAACCTAGCAACAAATGTTGAGCATAGTTTTGAAATTTATTACGGTCCACTGCAGTCCGTATATGATTATTTTTTTTACTTATCTTGCAATTTTAGAAAAAGTAAAAATATGCACTTCATTTATTAATTTATTATTACGGAATTGTTTATTAAAGTAAAAATGTTTTGGAGGTGTGCGCCAATGAGACATGATTCAGCAGCGGCGAATATCAATTTTATTCCAGGCGGCCGAGGGGAAAATCGGCCCGCCGACATTTGGAGGGCAGCAGCGACTTTTATAAATTATTCTATTCTGCATACGTAATTTAGGGTGCTCGGAATAATGAAAAATGACGAGAAATTCTGTAACTAAATGCCCCATGAGCTATTGGAAATTTTAAATTTTTTTTCAACACTCGTGTTTTAGCCCTTTAAACTCACTCGTGCTATTTATTGGCATCTTTTCCTGCATTCGGCTGTTTGGACCTTTATGCAGTTTTAAATGTATTGTTTTTTTTTTGTTTTTTTTTTTTTAATCTCTTGATAATGACCTTGAGTCAGCTCGAAACGTCGGGATGAGTTTACTTCATGCCCTTTGACATCTCTTTATCAACATTCTTTATTTGAGTGCTTCCTTTTACTTTTGCTTGGATGCCAAACACTGGCATTAAGCACAACGCACTACAGAGCAGCGTCAAGTGACGTCATATTGGCTACAAGAGAGATACCTGCAAGGGGCACTAGATTGAAATGGTGGGTTAAACAACGGCACTTCTAGTCAAGCCAGTGCTTTGAGAGCGGTTTTCGTAGGCCTAAAAAAATCGTTGTTTTCTCCAATCCCTTACGCCACGAGGTTGTAATCGGAAAATAAAGATTCCACTTGCTTAAAAATTTCAGCAACTGCCAACAAATCGACAAAAATCGCCCGTTTTAGGCCTAAGAAATTCACTCTAATAGCATTGGCTTCAGTAAGACGCTCTTCTTTTCCCCCACCAGTCCACCTTGCAGATAACCCAGTTACTGGCTCCACCATAGAGTTATACACAATAATACTACGTCGTGTCACTGCCCTATAGAACGTTATAGAAAGGTATGGTACATTATACTATATATACCATTTGGCCTCTTTTTTTTCTAAACGCACGTAAAAGGTAAAGAAAAAAGTAAAAGGTCTGGTGGATCGTCCGTGATAATCCTTGACCCAGTTCCAACAATTTGCGAGAGCGTGTTTGGATCAACGGTATTGTCCCCACCTTCAACGGATATCAGAATTGATGAAGTTTATTGGTTGGGCAGTTAAGTTAAACCAACCTTTACGAGTCAGGATATAGTATTTAAGCCAAGGTTAATAAATGTAACCCACTATCGTTACGTCGACCAGCTGCTACTAATATGGCATCAGGATGTAGTGATGTTAATGAATGGAAGAGCGTCATTCATGTCGTGCTGCACGTTCAAGACAAGACCGTTTCCTTCCTGCCTCCTTTCTCGGCTTGAACCTTTTGCGTCTCACGAAACTCGCTTTAGCCGTTTACTGCCCTAACTCTTTACTACCCTTTACTAGATGTTTTATTTTTTAGGTTCCATGCGTTGCTACTTAGGTCGGTCACGTATTCGAACCGGCGTCACACTAGTCGGGGATGCTCACCACTGGGCTGTGCTTGGTCGCCTAGCTCGGGATCTTCGGTGACCACGCTACAAAGCTCACGTTGCGTGTTGGACTTGCAGTGTTTTGCCGTTCAGTAGCGGTCCAGTATATATGGGGTTAAAGACGGCAATGCCCTACAGACACGTGGACGTCCTAAACTTAAAAATAGAGTCAATGATCTTAACGGCCTTAAGATCCCGGGAATAACTTTTCGTGGGAAAACTGTGTCAATTACAATTTTATCATAAAATATTTAACCCCTACCCACTAAGGATTTTTATCCATTTTCATTTTATTCTTAATAGAGACACTCAGTGATATGTATTGCAACGGCGTTACTCATCATTTGCATCTGTATGTCTCCGCAAGTAAATTTTGAACCTATTGTCTGAACCATTTTAAATTCTGTAACTTGCATTTTGAGCGTTGTTCGTAAGTTTGTAATTAGTAAAACTGGGTAAGGGGTTTACGTGATATTGACTTTAAAAGATCAAAACTAAACTGTTCTCGTCAGCTCCTCCAGCTAAAAAAAAAATTATGCAGAAAATCTGCAGTCAATTTGAGTTTCTGCAGAAAAACTCCACAATTCTGTAGAATTTCTGAAGTCTGTCGTTCACTTTAAGCTAGTTGAAGGTAAAGCCTGCAGAATTTCTGTAACATGTTCTTTATTCTCAGCTAGGTGAAGATAACGTCTGCAGAATTTCTGAAATCTTTTGTTTACTCTCAACAAGCTGAACATAAAATCTGAAGAAATTCTACAGTCTGTTGTTTAGTCATCAAGCTAAACGTAAAATCTGCAGAATTTCTGCAGTAGTTATTCATTCTGAGACCACGATGCAAACAAAGCGTGGTTAACTTTCAAATTTTACTAAAATGTGCGCAATAATACTCCATAAATATAACATAATAAATTATAAAAATTTTCTCCTTTATTAACTTTTGTCTTCAGGTATTTATTTGTACTTTACAATATGTTTTTAGCCAATTAACATGGTTTGAAAAAAAAAATGTTTAGGACTATGGCGTTGTGGCGTTATCATATTCATAATCCTAACAGTTTTTTCACAGCATGTTGATTGGCCAAAAATCCGAAGTTAATATATACAGAAATTCCACTGTCTGTTGTTAATCAGCAAGTTGAATCCATACTCTGTTACACATTATGTTTGCAGGAAACTCACTGCATGACGCCATGTTTCCTTACATAAGTAAACCATAATTAAACGTAATGCACCATTCGCACTTGTAGACACTACACAGTTGCTGTTGGAGTATGTAAGTGGGATATTTACATGTTTTTGCACTTGTAGTGAAAAGAAACATGCCGTCACACTGTCAGTTTCCTGAAAGCATAATGTGAAACAGACTATAATAGTTGTAGAATTTCTGTAGTCTATTCACTCTCAGCAAGCTGAATGTGAAATCTGCAGAATTTCTGCAGAGTATGTCAAGAAATGTGAAGTTTTGTCACTTCTAAAATATGAACGTAGTAGGATGGGATGAAAAAAGTTGTTAGTGTGTAAAACTAACAAGGCCAATTGACTATTTAAAGTCATGGTAACAGTTGTACTACTATAGCGGATACCCACAAAATACATAATTTGCACCCATAAACATTATGCTTAGTGGCTGGCTAGGTACATAAGGCTGAATTACAACAGCCTCAAATGTAAGTAATCTGATAGTGTAGTACTAAGGTGTTGCTATAATCAGACGTTGTTAAGTAGCCTATATAACAATAAATAATGTGTCCATATTTCCATGAAAGGCGTTTTTTGTTCTAGTTCCTCTTCTGCAGAAAAATTTCAGGTTCAAATCTGCATGCAAATTTCATATAAGAAATTCATATAAGAATGTGAAATTTCCTTATAGGATCTTATACGTCTTAGAAGTCAAACCTACTTCCTAGAATGCTTATAAGAAATCAAGCATTTTTTTTTTTTTTTTAAATGGACTAAGGATTACCTCCTGAATAATGTTTTCCTCTTCCATTTTTTGGGCAAACGCACCGTTTGGCTGTGATTTAGGTCCAAAGTTAGCACTACGGGAGGTAGGCTGTGACGCCATCTTGTTGCCGGCAGGCAGGCTCGAGGCAGACAGCGCCGTGCAGGAAAGCATCAACTGGGCCAAAGTCCTTCAAGTGAAACGCCAAACCCCAACCAGTTCATTACAAGTGAAACGCCAAACAGAAGCCGGTACCTATAACCTAACCTAACGACAATAACAACAAAACCAACTAAACTGACAATAACAACCCACTTATCTGAACTGTTTACGGGAAAAAGATATCATCTAGGAACATGGATCTCTTGTACGTCAGTCAGTGCTAGACTGCGGCTTTTATTAATTTCTGACGGCCAAACTAAGCCTTTGCCCCAAAAATGTAATGGGAAAATGTTGTTCAGCTGATCATTTTACATCATTCTAGCCCAACGAGAAGCTAATCGGAGAGGAGTCACTATTCTTCCGGTAAGCCGAAATCTTATAAGACTACTTTGTTGCATAGGATTTTCATATAAGATCTTGTATGTAACAGGCAGTCTTAT
>JAHWFP010081409.1:0-13916 GCA_023313725.1 Lithobius niger
CGGCTGCGAGTCGAAATCGAAGAGATCCGTCTGTCAGCATTAATTTCTACGCGTTCCAGCAAAACAATGGCGACCTCCGTGTCGTGTTTTGGTGATGCAGTAATTAAATTGTTATATTTAACAATACGTATTTTTACCGCAATTCTTGTGTTTAGTTATTGTGTAAGTGATCCAAAAGTCAAACATGCATGTCAAAATGGGTGTAATTGCCCTTTAAATCTAGTAATCTGGAAAGCTGGGGCACTTGTATTGTGAAAAAAATAGCATACCATTACATGACAGCATTAAAAATTGAAATCAAAAATGATAACCATGACAGTGACCGAGAAGAGACTACAACTTTATTTGATGAAAATAAAACTATTAGAGATCTTAACTGGGAAATACTAGAAAATGATAGTTACAACCCAATAAAAAAAAATCCTAAGCAGTTACAAGGATAATAAAATCACTAAAAAAGTAAAAGCAAAAAAAAAATAATGGATTACAACTGAAATACTCAATTTAATCAATACGAAAAGTGAAATCTGGAAAAATAATTTTTTTAAACTTGCAAAACCAGGTAGTAATAAAGTCGATGAATATAAAAAAACTTAACCGAACAATTAATATTAAAATAATAATAAGTATGACTATATAATGAGTTTAACTAATAATGGTTAACAGCTCTGTTACGCGGACAAATTTGCACAAATTAACAGGGAAAACGAAAACTGATAGTTTGGATGCTTGTATCAAGAAAGCTTTCCCAGTGATCAGTTGAAAGATTGACTAAAAAATTAATGACAGCTTTTCTTCCATTATCCCAAACTTACGTAGTAAATATAAATCTGACTTACTTGATAGCCAGCACTATAATTTACTGTCTGCCAGTAAAAAAGTAAATAACATAATGGTGATTAACTATTGTCATCCTAATGAAATTTGCTTCATAATTGAGTATATGAAAAACAAGCATTCTTTCGTTCATGACGGTATTTTTATGAAACATATTAAAGAAACCAAAAACAACGCCTACTACTTTATTTCAAAATTAATTAATGGTATTATAGATACAGAACTGTGGCCGGGTTAATTAAAAATACAAGTACTTAAACCAATTCACACAAAAAAAAGGTAGTAAAAACAATAGTGACGATTATAGACCAATTGCCTTACTCTCAAACATAAATAAAGTTATCGAAAAATATTTTGTTGTTCGAATCAATAATTTCTCAGGTAAATTTGACGTGATTTCAAATAGACAGTATGGTTTTCGAAAAGGTAAAGGAACATGGGAGGCCCTTAAATACATCAACGAGAACTTCTCGAAAGCACCAAATGAGGGAAAATTTGTTAAAGAGTTACTAAGTGACTTGCAAACAGCTTTTGATTCACTCGATCAAATTGCTATTGCGTAAACTCGCCCTGACGATGATATACGATGATATACGATGATATACGATATATGATAGCGGGCTCCCTGACGCGCACAAAATTCATAAATGCAGCCGCGATTTCCCTACTGTGTTGACGTCATAGCAGAGCAAGCCGGCTGCAGCTCCCATGCATACAGCGCGATCGTTGAAGAGATTGCTGGTCAACGTAGCCTTAATCCGATTATAATCTTTTTTCCATTTATTTTTAATCCAACTTCCTGTGCCGAACAGGACGAAAGTGACGTAATCCGAATATGATAACAAACACCGTGTGTTTGCCCTGTGTTCGTAAAGTGGTGAAGGACAAGAAAAACACGTCAAAATCGTTCACCGAATGTTTGCGCTCAACGGCTAGCGCCTTCTTCCCGTCGAGAATATAAAGCGTAAAAAAAAAACTGCTCGTTTGGCTGCCTGGTTTCCATGGAAACGACCATTGGCTATAGCGCCGAATATACGTAAGATTAAAGAGGTGAAAATTAAATTCGTTGTACTAGTTGGTCCCGGCGCAACATACGCCGGTTTAGTAGGCTTTCCCTTTGTTGTCGCACTAACGTTTATTTTCGTCGGGGCCCCGAGTTTGGTCAGGGGGTCGCAACTATACTAGAAACAATAAGCACTTTCATAAACTCATCGAACAACTCAGCACTTAAGCCACGTCTCATCAAAGTAGTTCGTAAACGCTCCGATGAATTTTCCGAGACAGCGTGACGTCACCGTTGAAGCACCGTACTCTTCGAATGCAGGAGCCGGCCACAGATTAGAGAACAACCGCGGTTGTTCTCTAATCTGTGGAGCTGGTTTTTATGATGAATCCATCGACGAACGATGGCGGACCTCCAGCAGTCGTTCGCTAGGATTATTTACGTTAATGTAATTAACAAATAGTGTGATTATTGTCACGCAGTACCACCGCTAAGCTAAAAAAAAAAAAAGGTAACAGGTCACTCGACCATAAGTAATAGACGTTCGTATCGGCTGGTATTTAATGTAAACCTCCTCAGCAACGTCCATGGCAACGCAAGGGTGATTGGTGAGCAAATCGTGGTGAGCAAAAATACTTCTTTCCTGACACTGGCGTCCAATTTACTCATCGGAAATTTTAGCGAGCCCTCTTATAAACGACTTAAGCGTGACGTCACGTTTGGTGGAAGCTATCGGTTTTTATGCAATCGGTCGACGAGTTGTTTGGTGAGTTTAAGTAAGTGCCCAATGCATTCCAAACCTTCGCTTTCTGAACTGCTTCCGGCGCCTTGTAACACCAACATGGCGCCAGCTAACTTCCTGTTCTCATCTGAATGAAATTCGCGAGGGACCAATACCACAATCTATTTTTTTTTTGAATGTATTTACAAAGATATAAAGATGGCGGAAGACAATTTTAGATTAAAACAACAATTAAAAAAAAAGAAATGTGGCAGAAGAAACGTTTCCATGGTGATCACCGAACTTCCTGTTCTCGCTTCTGCTGTCGCCAGGTGAGATTCGTGAGATAAACACTGTTGTGTGCGGCGAAGGTAACGCAAATATTAAAGGAAGGTAGCTACAAAGGTGAATACGCTGCGATTCTTAAAAACGATGCAAACATCAATTTCTAAAACTTGTGGCGCTATTGGAATATTTGTTCAAACGTTTGCCTCTAAAGGGACGTATTTAGGAAAATGATTTACAGGTTAGTTGAAGCCATTCGAGTGTTACCCTACACGTCGGACTAAGGTTCTCAACGGAGGTAACCGAACTTATTGGTCCAAAGATTTATCCTACCAAATATCGTTCTTTGGATTGACCGACCATATATCGTTCTAGGTTTAATGGCGGCTGCCATCCCATAGTCTCAAAGCGGAAGTATCACAGCTGGAACGTCTTTTTTTTGTTGGCTACCGTGAACGTGCGCGCCCTATCGCATTATTAGCTGACCACTTTCCCCTTTGCTGAATCTTGCCTATGGTCCGGCAGCGTTTAACTTTTTGTTTCATACGGACAGGCCGGATCAGAAGAAAATGATGATTTTCAATTTTTCGTATTTTTCTAAATTACGTGCCTCGCTCGCGCTATTGCGCTCGCTGCGGATAATTACATAACAACAGAAACCCGCACGCAAAAACTTGTCCGGGCAACTGAAACCTGGCCGGCCAAAAATGTGATCCGCATGACGCCTGTGATCCGGCAGACGCCTCGAATCTGGAAAGGTTCGTGAAAAATAAAAGTTATTTGCGGTCCGCCGTAAGAGAAATCTAGACACACGCTAGTGTGTCGCAACCAAGCGACAGTAGCTTATCCGATTGTAGACATCCGTTTGTTAATGATCAAGAGGTGGCCTCACTGGAGTACACAAGAGTAGGCAGTGGATGGAATTGTGCACAGTGGAGAAGTTAGTGAAGCTCTTGTGATCAACATTAGCAGAAGATTGCAGTGTGTGTGGAAGACGATAGGAAGGGAATTGTGAAGGTCGCAGTGCGTATGCAAGACGATGAAAAGTGAGTTGTGATGAGTTGTGTACTTGTTGATTTAGGTATTAGTTAAACCCGGGTAATTTAGTTTTTGTAGCAGGGCGTTAGGCTTCCGTTAAGCTCCCGAATAAATTCCCGTTACCGCCTCATTAGCTTTACGTGTGTCTGTTAACTGTGAGCAACTAAAAGCATATTTTGTCACGCTGAGGATAAATTTCCAATGCGACCGAAAACATGTTAAATCCCATAAACTTATTGCTCTTGGCCAGCGAAAAATTGGCAAGACGACACAGATGAAAGTTTACACACGAATCCATGGTGATCTGAACATCGTACTTGTGTTGGCTTCGGGCTTGTAGGTGCCTGGACAAACGCGTGGGAGGTTATTAAATTCGCTACCAATGAATTTAAATGTTGTTTCTTTTCCGTGTTGCAACTAAAGATGTCAAGTAACCATGGATTGGACGTCAACCGTGGTCCTAGTATTTGTTGAAACAGCCTGAACGAACTAAGGGTTTAACGAGCGTTAACCACTCCTGGTCATCTGCCCGAAGCCCTAAGGCCCTATGTCTGCAACAGCCAGATTCCCAGGTGGTCACCCACCCAAGTATCAATCCAGCCCAATGCTGCTTAACTTCGGGGATCTGACGAGAACCGGTCTGAACGAACTAAATCTGAACTGCAACGAAGGACAAACTAATCAAGTTATTTACGTTGCCGTGGATTGCTTAAGAATAAAGGGATTCACGTTAGATGATGGTTACGCAACAATTTCAACATCCATGAGCTAACGGGATTTGCGTTAAAACCACAGAGACAAGCTTATTCCGATGACTATTCTCGAGCCTATTTTGGCTTTTCGTCTTGTTATCATCTGCGCCTAATTGTAAAAATAGGCTACTTTTAATTAACTAGCTATACCCCCCGGTGTAACATACATACATACATACATACATACATTTTCTGCTATCGAGGTGTAAACCATACAAGTTTCCGTTTGAGACTTCAGGACACAATTAAATAAAATTTAATGAATTTAATTTAAACAACCCTAGACAAAAAATTACTCAAATATAGACCTAATTCACGTGGCGGCATCTAGTATTGTGTACTACCGAGCTCTCCAGCGCGTATTGGGGGAGGAGGGGGATAGTCTGATAGTAACTGTATCCCCCTATCCAGCCACTGATAGCTATACAAGTGACATTTTGCGCAATATTTTTCGTTAAACCTTTTCATTTTCCAGCTATTTTTTAAGCTAGTATAGAAAAATATGTCTATATGGCCGCCCGCGCACTGAGCGACTTGGCCGCGCGGCCAGGTTGCTGCAGCCAATGAAAATGATAAGTGCGTGGTTTTACATAAGCGGTAAGCATTCTCATTGGCTGCAGTGACCTGGCCATGCAGCCAAGTCGCTCAGTGCGCGGGCGGCTTAAATTCGAGCCCTGGGGTGCCTTCGAAAAGTAACATGTTTGGATCAAGCAAATGTCACTCTCGTTGCCTCTACACGTCACGAATTAGTAGCATTTTTAACCCAAAATCGTCACTAGAACGATTGTCACGTGACAGCAATAAGCTACAAACAGTATTATTTTAAACAGCAAGCAGGAGTTTATTTACGTGCTTGCTGTTAAGATACGTACGTTGAAGATTTAATGACTAATTCCTGAAGCGTATTTATAGAATTATAACACCGAACCTTCTTCCACCCTGCACCGAACGCAACACAAACTCATCCACATGACACAGCGAATTAACGCAAATAAATGCAACGGCCGCCCGTGTTTCTTTCTCGATTCTGATTGGTCGATAGTCGATTCGTTTGCAGTGTTAGCCCCCTGTTCCCCCGAGTTACCCTCAGGAACCAAGCTCGGCGACCATGGTTGTTTAGGTTACTACCTGGAGCGTAATTTGAATGCCATATGTACAGGCAATCGTTTAAGATCAAGCTACATCAGGGGATTATGACGCAACATCTCGCACGACCTACATAATTAGTACATGCAACAGCGTGTTTCTCGCAACCTGAGTTAGGGCGCGTTTACGCAACGACTCGCCTTTGCATTCTCGCAGCTAGAACTCAATCGCGATGGCAAAGGTGACATTGCTATGGTAACAACGCTAAATGGATTAGCTAAATCAGACATCGTTTGAGTAAATACTTGCAGTCTTATGATCCGTGGCAATAATATAAAGAATTTCTCCTGAGGAAACAATTTTCCCAAACGCTTCTGAACTCACGTTATTTGCTGTTATCGTTGCGAGGCGGCAGACATAAAACCGCCGCCATGTTGGAATTTGAGGTGATTTCTAGCTTCTAGCTGCGAGAATGCAAAAGCGAGTGGTTGCGTAAACGTGCCCTTACTTAGGTCAATTTTCAAAGGCACCCTGCTGTTTTGTTTGGAAAAACGACACCGTGTGGCGTAGGGATTTTGCGACGCTCAAAGTTTCGACCTCATCCCCCGTATATCAGCGACCGCTGGTTGTATCGTGACTATGTACATATGGCCGGCTGACGCTAGATTACCATATCCGTGGTTATTTTTAGCATAGCACTCCGCTATGACGCAATGTAGCCTGAAGAGCAGATATTCTCAGAGTTTAACACGAGATGAAGCGAGATAACATGAAGCCCTCGATGATGTAAAAGTTTTATGATGTTATTCGCGCAAAAGTCCTTCTTTTCCGTTTATTTGGATTAACTTTCGAAAAATTGACAGTTTCTTAGAAGCGATCGTATTTTAACGATCATAAAACTCGTTAATTCAGCCGAAGTTTCTAGTTACGCCCCCCTCCCCCCGTTCTTCCCTCCCACGCAGCCTTCCCAAATTTGATAAAACTGTTTTCGGTCTCTCTCCCATGGTTTGGATATAATAGCATGATATGCGTTATTCAAAAGGTATCTCCGATTTCCTTGAAAGGCCTTTTCTGAGTACATTTTGTATTTCGTGATATTGTCACATGGTACCAAATAAGGCATCCCAGAGTCGAAATATTATCTTCACACGGTGTGGGGTAAATAAAAAAAAAAATCCATTCAGTCAATTGCAAAAGTATATACATTAGAAAATAAAACGAACCTGTTTGATGTTTAAGGCAAACGCAAGGTTTAATTTTAACCGCAGGCAGAACAATAAATAATAATAATTACCGTGAAATAAAAAATCTAAAAGAATAAAAATTCTCGGTAAAAATTAAAATTACTTATGCCAATAGATCATCGAAGAAGAATTATAAGATGCTAGCCTAAAAAATTATAAACTGCGATGTTGTTAAAAGGCGAAAATCATTCCGGTTTGTGACGACACAGTATTTGCGGTCATGCTGTTTCGTCTACTACGCCCAAGGCCAACTGAGACAGTAGCTGAAGCTACTAAGCAACAGCAGCTACTATCTTAGTTGGCCTAATATTATCTCGCCGAGTCTCGCGAAACGGTGCGATGGTAACATGTGCGGATGGCGATCTGCGCGTGACCGTTATAAGAGTGAACTCCCGTTTCGCCAAATCCCATGTCGCGAAAAAATAAGCAGATTAACAGTTTTGCCCTTGGGGGCCAGTCCCGTTTCGCCAAATCCCGTTTCGCCAAAACGAATTTGACAAAATTTTACGTACGTACACGAAATTTAATACCTTATTTCTATGTAATGGAGCTTTAAAAGGCAAACATTTAACAGAGACAAGCAATGGTAGAATATGGTAAGTCCAGTTGATTTATTAGCGTTTTGAAAACTGGTAATATAGGCGGGAAAATGTGCGCTTTAAATATAATTGTTTAGAATGTTTGGGCGTCACTACGTCAATGCCAAGGTTCTCTTTTAAGAATAGTTAGTTATACACGTGATGGTTAACCTTTTCCAAACGGGAATTCCTGTCTTGCAGAATCCCGTTTCTCAGAATCAAAATATTCTTCAAAAATGTAACATTGCAAAAGTTAAAACGGCATGCCTAATTGTTAGTAATTTTTGATTAGTTGTGTTTTCTGATGTTATGTGTGTAGCCGCAGCGAGCGCGGCAGCGCGAGTGAGGCACGTAATTTGAAACAAATTATTTTGCAAAATGGGATTCTGCAAAACGGGTGTTTGTCTATAAATGTCTGACCATTATCATGTTATAAATGTTCGTGTTTAAATGTTTTAAATGTTTCGTGTGGCTAACATTTTGTGAACGAAACGGGACGAAACGGGATTTGGCGAAACGCGACGTAACCGTTATAAGGCAGGCGGAATGTACCTTTAAAAAGTAGTTACAACTACCACAAACGCATAATAATAGTAATAATAAAACCAATGTATTACAGCATAAAAACAGTAATGGGATGTTGGAACGGATAACTCATATCCACTGATACCGGTTCCTACTTTGAAGACAAAAGACAAAGGCAAGATAGCAATAAACAATAATACAATAATGGAATTCTCAAAGTTAAAATAAAAAACATTTCAAAAATCCCGACAGATCAATTTTGTCGAGCGACCCAGCTTGAAGGCCTGTATACATCGTTGCCATGACCGAAGTCGAAGACAACGCATTCCAGGGCGCAACTACACGGCCGCATAAGAAAAACTTAGTGTAATATCTAGCTTCGTATCTGACTATCATTTTAAGTTGGTGCCCTCTAGTATAAGAATTTCCTTTGACCGAAAAGAAAATATTCAGAAAAGGTCAGGCATAAGTCAGCCCTAAGGCGACGCAATCCAAAGAACCCCATCCTAGTCATGTTACGACATAACTGCAACTAGTTTTATTTAAAAGTAGTTAGTTACTAGTTAAAACTTTTTTTTCACTGTAGTTAGTGATTTTAATGTAATTACTTTTTTAGTAGTCGTTGCCCACCACTGAATACAAGACGCTAATTCTATCAAATCTGTATCCTCTAACTGGAAAGTTTTAGGCGATTTCCATGATTTCCATGAGCCTGTCAACACGACCGGTTATCTGGAAATGTTGGAGGTCGTTAATGTTTTTGGCCATCCAAACACGACCAGTCATTATAATTTTATAATGTTGTCCAGTTAGCTAGGACATCGGCTGATCCTCGTTCTGCTCATCTTGTGGCATTAAAAATGATACGGCGCTACCTCAAGGGGATACAACGCTACAAAATCCATTACCACTCCGGCTGGACCTTTATGCGCGGCCTCCAGAGACTCCGTCACACGCTGCGACGTAATGAGCAGCTTCTTAAAGTTTCGGGGGGGGGGGGGCATGTTTATTAGCTTTGGCTTGATCAAGCAAGAAGCGGCCTCTTGCTGCTCATTTAAAGGTACATTCGTCCCAACGCCATTTTTCTCGATCCTTGTTCTATAACAGCCACGCGCAGCTCTCCACCGCCCATGTAATCGTCGCACCGTTTTGCGAGCCTCGGAGTAATACAAGGCCAACAGAAAGAGAGCAGCTACTATCTCAGATGGCCTTGGGACGAGTAGACGAAACAGCATCAACGCAAAAATTGTGTAGTCACAGACCGGAAAGATTTCCATATTTTAACATCATACTTCATAATTTTTTTCAGCTAGTACCTAATAATTTTTTTTTGGCGATCTATTGGCGCAAATAATTTTAATTTTTACCGCATTAGTCTTTTAGATTTTTGATCTCACGGTAATTATTAGCACACGATTAAAAATTGCTACACGCAAACGCACAGAGGAAACGTTATGGTTATAGAGCAGTGACACGACGTAGTATTATTGTATATAACTCTATGCTGGGGCCTTAATGGGTTAGCTGCAAGGGGCAGATTTTTTATCTGTAAAATTTATTTGTGAATTATAATGAATTAAAATTTTTTTTTTACATTCTACTGATATAAATTCCAGACTGGAAACTTCCGGTCTAGAAACTTTCTGTCGAGGAAAGTAAACAGTTACGGGAAGACGTGCATTTGTTTTTCCTGTCCGTTTCCCAATTCCGTGTTTAAGGTAAGGCCGTATTTTTTTTTCTGCTTTAATAGTTTAAATAAGATTAAAGTATAAAACACGCTATGGGCTTGAGTTGTAGTTTAGGTGTATTTCAAAATGTCAGTAGCCTTAGTGTCCGCGGCCTATCTTGAGTTCGCCCCAGAACGAATACGCATAATCGATTATATGTTTTCGATAGCAGAGCACCTTGTTGATATCCTAGATGGTTACAAAAACAATGGCGGCCGTCGATGAAAGCCGCTCCTTCCAGGAATATGTAGCCGCTCATAAAATATCTGCAGGACTCAAGATACGCTCCGATACTTTCCGTACCGTCGGGACAAATGGCTGCCGGGTTAGGCATAGCGTAGTATGAGGTTTTTTTTTTCATGTTGATACGAAAAATGTTTACGCTGGTTGCAATTGGTATGGGTCACTTTTTTTTTGACCTGGTGACCCGAACTATTCCAGACTCGTGACCCGGTAGGACCCGAAATTGACCCAATGTGTTCACAGTGAATAATTAACCACTAACACACGTTCCATGGGAGAAAGTGAAACTACATTGTACTTATAGTGGAACTACAAGGGAGTGTACACTAAGTGTGCACTGCAAGCCAACAGTGCAGTGGTTATGATTTCATAACGACTGATAAGGGAGGGGAATTTGTTACGCTTTCCATATTGGAACGAAAATTTTGAAAAGTTCCCTATAATTCAACCACCTCCACTGATGGATACATCTCTAAAAGTCATTACACTATAGTTTCCTGCGGCATATCTTGAGTTCGCTGCAGAAGGAACACAGATAATCGATTATACGTTTTTAGTAGCATAGTGCCTTGCTGATATCCAAGGAGGTTACAAAAACAATGGCGGCCGTCGATTAAAGCCGCCCCTTCCAGGAAGACGTAGCCGCTCGTAAAATACTTACAGGGCTCAAGATACGCCGCACACACTATAGATTGCTCAGCTTAAAGGTACATTCCTCCCTGTTGGCTTTCTTGTAAGGCTTCGACGCCGCTGATGCTGAAAAAAAATTGTACTGACTGCTGAAAAGCCAGCCGAGAAATATTTCACTGCGCACACCTCCCATTACGAACGATGTCTCATTCATGCCCACCTCATGCAGTTCGTGGAGTTGGGCTGCCCTTAAATTACGTCATCATAAAAGGACGAATCCGTGTTTATGCTAGGGTGGCTGAGCGGTGGATTGGCGGGTCAATCCAATTCGTCGGGCCACCGAGTCACCACCGGGCCTAGCTCTTCGACCCGTGACCCACCACAGAAAAGTGACCTAAGTGACCCAAATGACCCGGTGACCCGATGACCCCACCAACATTGAGGGTGTGCTGGTCGAACTTGTGTTGTAGAGTGATGAATCGGTCATTGTATGTAACATGGTGAAACTGTCACATGGTGGAGTATATAGGTCAGTGGTTTTGAACCTATGGGTCGTGACCCCAAATTGGGTCGCGGGCCTCCTCTCGGGGGAAGAAAAAAATTATTTTACTTTTTTTTGTAAAACTTTTAATCTTAAAATCTTTTTCCCCCTGAAATTTAATCATTAATAAAATTAATTAACCGTAAAGTACTTTTATATCTTCTAAAATCTAATTATAATCTCTCCATTCTTACAACTAATCTTTCTAATCTAAAAACAACTTTGTATATTGTATAATTCTACAGAATACGAGGGCTATTTTTTTTTTATGAGCAAATGACGACGTTTAAAATGTTTAAAATGCAAAAAAAAAAAATCGTTGGCCTCCTGGGGCTCCACCCCGTACCCCGCTGGGGGAGCTCACAACGCTCCTCCAGATCCCCTAGTTGTGAAACCGAATTTACTTGGGGTGCGGGTCGCGGAAAAAATAACTTTGGGGGGGGGGGGGGGGCGCCGCGGTTTGAAAAAGGTTGGGAATCACTGATATAGGGGTTGTGTAGACCTCGCAAAAAGTAAAAGACTGTCAAAAATGTGTGGGTGATCAAAAAGGGTTGGTTCAAAATTGAACCACTGTGACGTGTGGACTTTCAGATTACCCGTATATAACGACTGCACTTTTCTCATGGGAATGTGTGAAGGTGACGTCACCACCGTGTAATAATAATAATTTCCGAACGTGCAGACTGCAAGTATAGCTTAGCTTTTTTGCCACGTCTCACGAGTTTTTGTTTTTTTAGTTGATCTAGGTTCTGATACGGTTTCTTGAGCATTAGTTTGCGGAGGCAGTCAATATCGTCAGCCACGATAAGCCAGTGAACCATAGCTACATTCTACGCCGACATTGATTAAATTGGTATTTCCGCATGCGAAGGTGTGCCACTATTTGATTGGTGAGCCGTCTTATCACATACGCGGCGGTTCGTCTCGTCAAGATGTTCCTACACGGATGATTACATTATGGATTCCCGCCGAGAACGGCGATGAGGAATTTGTGCCAAAGGCATTCCTTGATCATTATGTAATTCGAAGACATCAACACGAGTCGATGGCTCTGGAAAGGTTTGCTGTGAACTTCCACGCAACTCAAAACAGACTCGTCGCAAGAAAAGGGAGAGGTCTTGATCCAAGTCTGTTATAAACTTTATTCAGTGAATGCTGCCGAGCCGAAGGTGTACAAATTCTTTGTGTGGCTACACATTTGGTCTTAATTTTACCATCGAGAAAACGAGTTCTTTTTCACATACTCGCTGGCGTTTCCGAAGTATCAGGTGAAATGTGTTACAAATAAATACTATATAACTTACTGCCCTGACGGTTTGTGGCTGTGATTGCCTTTTGCAACGTATTTGACAGGCAATTTAAGAACATAATGTTCCGTTCCAGAGTGATTGGTTTGCTGTGTGTGTTGGCGCGCCATACTTGCGTGATGAAATAATTGTGCTCGTCAAGCAATTTGTTCATATTCTAAAAATATGTTGAAAAGAGAAGCCCAAAGTGCGCAAAGTTCATTGTAAATGGAATAAAAAACACAATACACTTAAAATAGTGTAACAGACAGCCGAATGCAGGCAAAAATGCATAAGTTTTCGGCTATTGTTATGCAATTTTAAGTGAACTCTAGGAGTCCGATTTTATTTGTATGTTTTCTTAGACGGAGTTCTATAAGGATACTAGCTCAAATGCTTTTTTTTCTAAACGGCAAAGCCGTCTTTGGTTCAGTTAATTTGTTGGCATTTTTTGCTTCCATTTTATCAAACTTCTGTACATCCGAAGTTTTGTTTTGGGGTAGATTAAAATTTCATCACTCGTTCGCAAATCCGTGGACCTACCAATGGAATTTGCTGCCTTAATTTGTAGTTGGTGCATTTAACTGTTATTCAGTGCTCAAATAGAAAAAGTGAAGCACACGTCACGGATTAAAAATATAAAAAACCCAAGAGTGCTACAAACCATTCAAAACGACGTTTCGAAAAAAAAACTAAGGCGACCAAGTAACCTGTTGTTTAAATGGCTACAAAACAAGATGACGATGCAAGCAGCCATATTTGCATACAGCTCACTTGCAACTCGGTTTCCCAAAGAGCAGGTGGGCTGGAGCTTCGCCATATTTTTCTGCCTCTCTTGAGAGAGGGAAATTATGGTTTTTATTATTTTTAACACATTTTTAACTTGTCACGTAGCCATTTAAACAACAGGCTACTTGGTGGCCTTGCTCTGTGAATTTTATCTTGCAACCTGAAGACGAAAAAAGGACTTTTTTCGAAACGTCGTTTTGAGTTGTTTCTAGCACTCTTGGGTTTTTTTTATATTTTTAACTCAGTGCTCAAAAACAGTTTACGCCGTTATATTTTAAATGATATCTATTATTTTTATGATAAGCAAATGTTTAATTGTATTTCTCATATTTAAAGGGCAATTACATCCATTTTGACATGCATGTTTGACTTTGGGATCACTTACACAATAACTCAACACAAGAATTCCGGTAAGAATACGTTACGTACGTCCGATATAACAATTTAATTACTGCATCACCAAAACACGACACGGAGGTCGCCATTGTTTTGCTGGAACGCGTAGAAATTAATGCCGACAGACGGATCTCTTCGATTTCGACTCGCAGCCTATTGAGATAGCTGTATTGACTGTGAGGAGCTCAAGCGTCTGACGGCCTTAGCTGGCCGGCAGTGTAGTGGCCAGCTAAGG
>JAHWFP010081409.1:14316-28142 GCA_023313725.1 Lithobius niger
TCCAAAAGTCAAACATGCACGTCAAAATGGATGTAATTGTCCTTTAACATTTTAATTTTATGCGTAGCCCTACATTACTCAACCTTTTGAAGTTATTTTCGTGTTATGCCTATGTCCATTTTATCCCCCCCCCCCCCAATTATTATTTTTTTTCAAACTTAAGTATTACTTTCCCTGTAGGGAAACCGGCAACGCAATGCAAATTAATTAATTAATTAATAATAAGAAGTGGTACCAGTGTATACAATCCGAGTCTTAAATATATTGTTATATTTTCTTCGTTCACCGAAGAAACCGTGTTCGGTATTTAAATGAGATACTCTGCCTGCATAAAGTCGATATGTCTTGCTCAATCTTAATTCCAATTCATCAAAGCATATTGGAACGTTCTGGGTGGCAGCGATCGCATATTAAGCAGCGGAAAACGACGGCTTTAAGTATGATCGATCAGCCGTGGCCCCAATCATACGTCCAACACGTTGGAGAAGCGACCTTTCTCAACCCCTTCCTATCCCCTCCCCCGTGTTAGTTTTCATTTTGCATAATAATTTGATTTTGGCGAAGACTGTTTGTTATTAATAATATATCGTCCACATAAACCATGCTGTCTTTTGACGTCCGAAAATAACCTCGACGCCATTTTGAAGTTATTTTTCATTAAAACTGGAGTCAAGTTAAATTTACGAAAGTTAGCATGACTGTTAATGTAAACGCCCAAACGTAATTTTGGGTTTCCCGTGAATAAATAAATGTCTTCACGGCCCTCTCCCCCCCCCCCCCGCCACACACAAAAAATAATAACCGTCAACAATTAGGAGGTTCGGGAACAGTCATACTCTTAAGTTTGTACAATTCGTAATTTTTAAGGAAGTAATAAATAGACATAAAACGCTGGCAATAATATTAAAGAAAATTGGAAATTAGCCAACAGCGAAAATTATACACTAGAAATAACGTAGCTCAGTAAGCCACCTTTATGCACTTACGTTTCGTCGGAGTGGCATGACCCAGATTCAAACCGGCTACCCAGTTCGCCCCCAGATCACTTACATAGCGCCTTAATCGCTATGGCCACATCCTCCACTGGCATGAACTATGTTATTTATTTCTAGTGCATAATTTTCGCTGTTGGCTAATTTTCCAATTTTCCTTAATTTTAAGGAAGTGTTTGAAAGTTTGTTATAGTTGTTGCAATTTTTGTAGTTTTTTTAAGCTGATCTGGTCAACGAATGGGAAAGGGGACCTTGAGAAGTCCCGGTCAAGATTTAGTGTCAGCTAGGACGATATATGGTAAACTGTGTTTACCGAACAAGCAAATTCACGATTTAAGGCGCTGACAAAAATGTGATACTTCTGCTTTGAGATTATGGGATGGCAACCGCCATTACGGCTAAACATGGTGGGCAAATTCAGTCACAATAGAGCAGTGACACGACATAGTATTATTGTATATAACTCTATGTTGGAGCCTTAATGGGTTAGCTGCAAGGGGCACTGCAGAGAGAAACAGAAGGGCGTCATACTGAAGCCGATGCTGTGAAAAGTGCTTTCTTAGACCTAAAACGTGCGATTTTTGTTGTTGGAGAAAACAACGTTATTTTAAGACTGAGAAATCCGCTCTTCCGTTGATTTTCCCTCCATATTTATGTAGTGCACCTTGTAGTTATGCCCTCCAAAACCCATACTGGTGCCAATATGACGGCAAATGTCACTGCTCTATACTAATTCACAAATGTTGGAGACACGTCCGACGATTAGGCTGAAACACGCACAACTACAGTTAAACTGCGACACTGTTTGCACACGCAAAATCCCAGCACACGCAAAATTTTGAACGAATTTTCCAATAGCCGTTCGATTTGATAAATTGATGTCTGCATCGTTTTTTAAGATGAACAGCGTTTGCACACGTTTGTGGCAACCTACCTTTAAGATTTCGTCGTGTCCGCTGTTGAGGTAGATAGTAGATTATATTGTTACATCATAGAAGTGATTACGTCAGGAATGATGAATTATGGGATGTGTATCTTACGAATCTCATTCAGGCGAGTACGGTGGGTACAAGGTACCCCCATGTTTCTTCTGTTTTTTTTTTTTTTACATTATTGTTTTAATCTGAAATTGCTCTTGTGCTCGTTATAGGGTGTTAAAATAATTTTGTAAATACGATAAATAAATAAAAAATCTATTGTAGGTTCGGCATCTCGCTAATCTCACTCAGACGAGTACAGGAAGTTAGCTCCGCCATGTTGGCGTTACCTCCATCGGCAAAGCGCCTGAAGGACTGCAGATGGCGAATGTTTGGAACGCATTGTTTCTAGTACACAGTTGCATCCCCCTGGTGCCAGAGACTGTCAGGTAGCTGCTTCAACGGCTCTCTAGCCAGTGACGCGACGTAGTATTATTGTGTATAACTCTATGCTGGAGCTTTAATGGGTTAGCTGCAAGGGGCACTGCAGAGAGAAACAGAAGGACGTCATACTGAAGCCGATGCTGTGAAGAGTGATTTCTTAGACCTAAAACGGGTGATTTTTGTTGTTGGATTAAAAAAAAACAGCGTTATTCTAAGCATAAGAAATCCGCTCTTCCGTTGTTTTTCCCTCCATTTTTATGTAGTGCACCTTGTAGTTATGCCCTCCAAAACCCATACTGGTTCCAATTTGGTGGCAAATGTCACTGCTCTATTCTATTCTTGACATTATCATGGCCTCCTTCATGCAATGATCGGGGAGGGGATCGGGGGCTCCCGGTTCAAAAAGTGGGTTTGCTTCTTCCCTCACGAGACGTCCTTTTCCTTCAAAAATGTTCAGAAAGTTTCGAAAAACTTAGCCATAATAAGAATGAAAGCGCAATAAGCGTCCTCTACGTGAGATGAACTGTATAGATCTGTGGTTTGTCTGCAGTTAATGACCAATCAGAAACGAATAGAGCTTCGATCTTTATAATTACTGAAGCAGAAAGCCCTGGCGTGGTCTTTTCACCGTGTCTTTCCAGTAGTAATAACCCTATAGAGGTTTTGTTGAGAATTTCCCTGGCAGAAATTTGTTCAGAATCAGAATCAAATCTGAAATGGCTTTTATTGCGTAGAGTATAGAACAGCGTCATGTGACGTCATATTGGCTACAAGAGAGATAGCTGCAAGGGGCACTAGATTGAAATGAAGGGTTAAACAACGGTACTTCTAGTCAAGGCAGTGCTTTTAGAGCGGATTTCTTAGGCATAAAAAAAACCGTTGTTTTCTCCAATCCCTTATGCTACGAGGTTGTAATCGGAAAATAAAAGATTCCACTTGCTTAAAAATGCCAGCAACTGCCAACAAAGCGACAAAAATCGCGCGTTATAGGCCTAAGAAATCCACTCTTAACAGCATCGTCTTCAGTAACACGCCCTTCTTTTCTCCCTCCAGTGCCCCTTGCAGCTATCCTAGTTACTGGCTCCAACCATAGAGTTATACACAATAACACTACGTCATGTCACTGCCCTATAGAGCAGTGACACGACGTCTTATTGTATATAACTCTATGCTGGAGCCTTAATGGGTTAGCTGCAAGGAGAGAAACAGAAGGGCGTCATACTGAAGCCGATGCTGTGAAGAGTGATTTCTTAGACCTAAAACGCGCGATGTTTGTTGTTGGAGAAAACAACGTTATTTTAAGCCTAAGAAATCCGCTCTTCCATTGTTTTTCCCTCCATATTTATGTAGTGCACCTTGTAGTTATTTCCTCCAAAACCCATACTGGTGCCAATATGGCGGCAAATGTCATTGCGCTATAGTATTTACATATGGAGACTGCACCTGACGATAAGACCAAGGTCATTTTTACGCTAAAGAAAAAAACACTAATGACAACAAATTAGTCAAATAAAATCAGCGCAGTTGACGCAAAGCACATAGTAAAGACTCGACCATATAACAAAAACAAACACAAAAAAACGAAATATGACAAGGAAGAGGGACTAGATGGGGACAATAAACGGAACGAAAAACACCGACAGAAAGAGAAAAACCAGGAAAAGGAAGGGAAATTTAAAATTTAGGTAAATTTTGATGACTCTCTACGTAATTACAGCGGAGGAATTTTGCAAGGTGTATGCAAAAAGTTCTTTCCGGAAAGAGTAAAGAATGGTGGCAGATTTAATATTTGTAGAAATCTGATTCCAGATTGGAGTAATCCTGCCTCTCAATAATCGTTGACTTAGCTCGGTGCGATGGAATTCATAATGAAGTGGACCAGTGGAGTGAAAATGGACAGAGGAGTTGCTGACAGCCAAACGATTACCAATATTATTGGTTTCCTGCTTAAAAGCATAATGACACGTTCTAAATAAAAATGTGTTCTCTTGATCGTGTACTAAATTCGACCAATCACAACCGACTTCCGGTAAGAAGGCGATGGTGGACGTAGTTACGTTCTTAAAACATTTCTTTCGAGTTACTGGCCGCTATTTTGCTTATACATTGCTGCATCCAGCGAGAACGTTCCAAAAAAAAAAAAGGGAAGGATTGACGTCACTTTTGATAGCAGCGGTCGCTGAGCTGTTAGGTGAGTTTAGGAAACTGCTTAATATTTTCGAGCCCGTTCGAGCGATGATTTAAAGGGGGATTGCCACCGAATGACAAGCTGCCGCATCTCATTTGCCGCTATCTAGTTCTGTCTAGCCTTTACTTTTAAAGGGACACCCGGCCTGCCTTATAACCTTCGGCCTGCCTTATAACAGTTCGCGCTGATCGCCTTCCGCGCATATAGAACACAAAGGTCATCTGAGATAGTAGCTCCGTTCTTCGCAGCGAAGAATGAAGCTACTGTCTCATTTGGCATTGCACCTAATAGACGAACCAGCATGAACACATTAATCGTGTCGTCACAAACCGGATTGATTCTCGTATTTTAACATCACAATTTATAATTTTCAAGGCTAGTGTCTTATAATTTTACTTCGGCGATCTATTGGAATAATTAATTTTAATGTTTAACGCACTACGCTTTTAGATTTTTGATCTCATGGTAATTATTAACAAATTAGTACATGCACACACAGAGATGAAATGTCATGATTATTGTAAGCGCGCAAAGCATCATATTCTGCGGGACGCAATAAATAAAGTTAACAATTATTCAACAGAAAATTTCCTAGATGCCACTTTTTAAAGCGGATTTTTACCAAGGGATTGACTAACGGTAAGGAAATAGACCTTTGGGGCCATACTTGATGTGGAGGATCGAGAAAAATGGCGCATGGAGGAATGTCCTTTTAAGAGGCGAAGAAACACACAAAGAAATTCCTTTTTAAGCAACAAACAAGCCATGTGCCTCCTTAATGATTGAATGTAAAGTTAGCGCGCCAACGTGCACCAGGGAGCAGCGGTAAAGTTAAGCCTAACGACATCACCAGCGCTTTTTTCCAGCTATCGACCGTTTTGAAACTCAGATTTTTAACCGCTAGAAGGGCGCCAGCTACTGACCGTCATATCGTTAACTTTGACCGATTGCTCCCTGGTGCACGTGGACGCACCAACTTTACATAAAATAATTGGTGCCAGGGTATTTTCTTTATATTCTACCGTGGCATTAACGAGTGGCATTAACATCGTTAGTTTTTATAGCGTGCTTCCAGGTTCACGAGGACGTACCACATTTTTACCCAATAATTCAGAAGTCACGTGACTGGTTTTTTGTGTAAAAACAAATTTCTTTGCGCATTCCTTCGCTTGTTGAAATCGAGTGCAACATGGAACTAAATAATGGTAGACGGCGCTAGATGCTGCACCCTGTCATACGGTAAATAGGCGCCTTTAATGGCGTGTAACGCCACCTAGTAGCTTAGCTCAGTTAAATTAAAAGTGTCCAATCATTCTCCTGTATGTATCGTTTCCATGGAGCGCTTTAGCGAACCAATGGTATGGCGTACAGTCAACGTCAATACGACGCATCGCATATACGTCAACTCCATTTTTGCAGACGTAGTTTGAAGTTAATTGCACACCATACTTTTGCTTTACTAAGGCTCTTCCGGGAAAAGAAACGTACCATCTCTCAAACACTCGACAATATTGGCGATAGGTGGGTCCGGATGGGCCGTCCCATTAACAATGACGTAATTTATGGAGTGCCTCTAAGTGCATGTAAGTGCATCACAAGTGCAGCCTAGGGAAGAGGAGAGCAGACGCTTCGCTCAGTTACGCAGGAAACTTTTAGTTTTATGAATCCAAAATTGAGGTTTATTGTTTACCGTACAAGTAAAAATGGGCGGTGAAGACTCAACGTTGCGCAAAATGGTGGAATTTAGCCATCGTGGTGTTCATTCACCATAATGAAACGATAGTGTTTATTTTTATGTTATTTTCGTTTTAGGGACCGGTCATTATTTATAGCCGGGGAGTGGGGGGGGGGATAAAAATATGACCACCAAATGTGACCTTCCCCCTTCGAGACCCTGAAAAAATCTTACCCCCTCCCCCCCACCCACTCAAGGTCCAAAAATAATGCGACCCCCATCCCAAAAAAATGCGCTTCTCGTATAGAGCAGCGTCATGTGAAGTCATATTGGCTACAAGAGAGATAGCTGCAAGGGGCACTAGATTAAAATGGAGGGTTAAATAACGGCACTTCTAGTCAAGGCAGTGCTTTGAGAGTGGATTTCATAGGCTTAAAAAACGTTGTTTTCTCCAATCCCTTATGCTGCTAGGTTGCAATTGGAAAATAAAGATTCCACTTGCTTAAAAATGTCAGCAACTGCCAACAAATCCACAAAAATCGTGCATTATAGGCCTAAGAAATCCACTCTTAACAGCATTGTTTTCAGTAAGACGCCCTTCTTTTCCCCCTCCAGTGCCCCTTGCAGCTAACCCAGTTACTGGTTCCAGCATATAGTTATATACAATAATACGACGTTGTGTCGCTGCCCTACACCCATTGAGACTGTCTACAGATGATTCCTGTATAGCCAAGATTAATGTCGTAGCCAAATTAAGTAATAGCTCTCCTCACCGACAGTTACCATTAGATGTAAGGAAACATGTCTCGTTTTTAACGAAAAGATAAGTTGGATAAAAAATGTTCTGTAACATGTTCCTCACACCCATCTCTTGTCGAGATTCATACAATAAGTATAATGAACACACAGTTTGCTTGTATGCCCATATCCATAACATAGTCAGCACCTACAAGACTGAAGGAGCCAAGAAACCAGGTGCCAAGGCTTTTCTAAAGTTGTTTTTTTGTAAAAACTACACTTACAGAAATTGTAACTAATAGCTTCAAAACCTTGTAAACTCGCACCATGTGGGATAGTTGAGGCGATTTTAGAATTTTTGACTACTGAAAGTGACATTTTTGAAGTCCAAAAATTATTTTTTTTTCATCCAGTTGGTCAGTGTGTTTTGTATCCCTCCCCCCCCCCCTCTGACAGCACCTGAAAAAATTTATGACCTTCTCCCCCCCCCCCCCCCAATTTCCTCCGCCGCCTCCCCAGGCGATAAATAATGACCGGTCCCTTAGTAACACGCGATACAGAGCTAACGAGCTTCTCATCACATGCCGGTGTCCATCCGTCCGTCCGTACGATAACTTAACCCATTCTTCGATTCATCTCAAAATTTCCATGCAGGCTGTATGCTCTCGCTTTGCATTCTACCCCATTTCACAAGGCCGTCTGGGAGTGAAGCTGCAGGTCGTTTCCCGGTTTGAGGCCAGGCCAATACAATATCGCCGGAATAGGGCGCGTTTATGCAACGACTCGCCTCTGCAGGCTCGCAGCCAGAAGCTAGAAATCACCTGAAATTCCAACATGGCGGCGGTTTTAGCTCTGCCGGCTCGGAACGAAAACAGTCAATAATGCGAGTTCAGACGCGACTGGGGGAAATTGTTTCGCCAGGAAGAATTATTTGTCTTTTTGTCACGGAGCACAAGACTGCAAGCCTTTCCTCAAACGAAGTCGGGGTAGCGACGTCCAGGATGCGTTGTTGCCATGGCAACGACACCAAAGCCATCGCGATAAAATTCTAGCTGCGAGAATGCAAATACGAGTCTTTGCATAAACGCGCCCTAAGATGTGTTCATTTTCTGGTAGGTACGCGAGAACTGGCTTGGAGTAGGACAGCAGTAAACGCAATTTTTTTACCCCAGTCGGCCTTGGCTCGAACAAACGGAACTCCCTGTTTCTTTAAGGCAGTTTCAACGCTGCCGCTTGACAGAAGGTTTTTTCTTCTTTTTTTCCTAGCAGTGCTAAAGCAGAGCCGCTAAAAGGAGTGCTTTTATTTTTACATTTTTACGAGTCAAAAACCTCGGCCCACTTTATACCAATTTTTTGACTTTAAGTGGCACTATATTACCGATTGAAAAGCGAACGAAAATTCCGTGATGCTATACAGCGGCGGTGATATTGTTAACCTCTACAGCTTGCTCCCAGGTGCACGAGAACGAAACAATTTTTCACTCAATAATCAACGAGGTCGTGGCTTGTTCGTTTCGTTAAAAGAAATAGCGTTGTGCATTCCTTCGCTTGGTGTAAACAAGTGCTAGATAGTGCTAGATAGCGCTAGATGTTGCCAGATTCTGCCTTCTTTCAATCGGTGACAATGCCACTTTAAGGGTAACAGACGCTTCTTTGCTCTGCTTGAATGCGAGTTACCGCATCTAGCGCCGTCGAGCGCCGTGTAGTTCTCTCTAGCGCTTCGTCGCAGCAAGCAAAGGAATGCACAAAGAAATATCTTTCAACGCAACAAACAAGCCACGTGACTTCTGAATTATTGGGTAAAAATGTCTTTCGTTCTCTGGAGGGAGACTTGGTGGGATTCAGCCCCTCAACCCTCGCTCCAGCCTAACGGAGTTTTAGCCTAAAGTTGTCCATACCAATGATGTTCAAATAAGCCAGCCAACGCAGTGGTCCAGTTTCATAAGGATGTTGTTATTGCTCGCCTTGATTCACGGGGCTTGGTGGCTTGAGACTTGATGGCAACTGCCGTAGGTTTTGGGCATGGCAAATTGGGCAAATTTCGGGGGCAATTTCTAGGTTGAGGACCCAAAAGTGATGTTGATCGGTGGGGAGCCGAAATTGGAATCCCAGCACCAAGCCATGGGCGCACGGGCCATCAAGTCACCAAGACCTCCACGCCCTGATACAATGGTGTGGGTTACAAATTGTGCAAAGGGACTGTTGTTACATTGAAGTTGTTACACAAAATGGTTTTAACATGGCCGAATTGTTGGCAATAATGAGTTGGTCTTGCAGTTGGTCTTGCAGTTGATTGTAGTAAGCCCAAAACTTGATCGGTATTGTAGCTACCACTGATCTTGATAATGGCAGCACCACAGGACGGGTGCTGCAGAAGCTGGGGGCGGGGGAAGAATAATCCGCTGACCCCATTCAGCGGTCGTACAAGAAATTTTGACATAAAAAAAAAATTGTATGGATTAAACGTGTGACAAGGTGAGAAAACTGGTTGAACTGGAGGTGGTCTGGTGCAGCAACGACAAATTGTTTTAACACAAGTTATATCATAATCGAAAAATGTGATGTAGATATAAATATCAGAATTTACTACCGAGTTAAAAAATAAACATGATAAAAGAGATAACCTAAATGATTTACCTAGGGGGCAGCACCAGGTCCTCCAGTCCACAATCATATACACTTTTTAAAAAAATTACATTCCTAGGTTACTAGATTTCACTACGTTTTGATGTGGTGCAAAACAAGAAAAGGGTTCGACTCCGCTAACCAAAGTTTTCTTTTAAAATGCCACGTAGAAATTGGTATAAATTTCATGGACACATTGGCTAAGGGTCAAGTGTGACACAGATAAAAAAAAATTTTTAAAAAGTTCACCTCATGCCCTCGGAAAGTAGCCTCTTATTTGCACCAAACGAGTGTCGTTTAAAGAATTAAGTGATTTCATAAAAGCTAAATAATCTTGGTGCCGTTTTGCACGCAAGAAAAGGTTACTTTTCCTCCAACAAAAAAAATTCATAATCCGGTAGTTGTGAAGAAATTCTAAATTTCTCCGGCAAAGTGGTAAACCAAGTTGTTGTTAAACCGTTACAGGAAAAATTTCTGAATGGAAAATATTGGGATGACATAAAAAGATGGCGGCCCTTCAAGAAACCCAAAATTGGCGGCTGAAATGCCGTGAAACGGAGACAATTTTGGGTTTCTGGTCTCAGAAGGGACGTCGAAGGCTGAGACCAAAAGGAAGGGGGAGAAAAAAAAATTTAAATTACAATCTGACGTTAAGCTGTGTACGTTATACTTTAAGTGGAAATAAATTCTAAAAGGATCCTTGACAGATGAACTACAATGCAGTAATAACATAGGATGTAAATAAACTAAAAGTACATTCGATTTAACAACAAAAGTTACCACATTATCAAAGTCTCAAGACGTAGTGAATTGCTTGGGTACTGAATCCATAAGCTTTGAAATGGAAAGCTATTATCGAATAGAAAGGGAAAAAAAAAAACTAAGTTTTATAAGTTAGGGGAAAAAAGGATAAAATTTTAGGCATTCCACTGTGCTAAAAATTGGACGAGTTAATCCTGCCAATCAATTTCAGGCAAGGTTTTTGCAAAATGGGACAAAAGGAGTGGAGGGAACACTAAGCGGGGATTCAACAAGGCACCACCAAGTACACTTCTGGTTACTATGGGCCATAGCACCGGGCGTCGCCAGTTCATGCTTAGTTATTGCCCCAGCGACACAATCAGGATCGTAAACGGAAACTATACAGTCGCCTGAATCCTGGCACGGGTCTGGACCGGTTACTCAAGCCTAAGCGGCGAGATCCCTTGACATGCAAAGTTGGTGATACATATTTGACCAAGGCCCGGCCTAAGCAGAAGTGTGGATGATATTGATCCCGAACTGATAGCAGCTTGTTCTCTGCCCGAACCCAAAGAAATAATAGGGGACCTAAGCTAGTGCCAGACTCAAAAAAAGGGTTATTCATTTTAGTAATTGGAAGTAAAATGATGAAATGTTACTGGAACCTAAGCGCCCCGATGATTGTGTGACGCCCTATTAAATGTAAATGGACTCCAAATGATGAACCTAATTGTTAGTTGCAGGCTCCTGATCTTCAACAAGTCATGATAAGGCGCGATTACAAAACCTAACACTTGCCACTCTATTATGTAACGTGGCGATAGCCGAGCCTAATGAAACGATGTACAAATATCACCCGCGATTTAACGCCTAGCCAGTGATTAAATTGTTATCGTAAAACAGTGAATTAATTGGGGCCCGCGATTTGACGCTTTAGTCAGCCACCAAATGATTGATCTAATTAGGCTAATTAACAACAATTGTCCTCTTCCAGCGCGATTTAACGCCGACCTGGAGGGGTGTCAAATTTCATTAAATTTTGGCCTTCCAGCAGCTGAACCCATCTGAACATGGCGTTTTTAGAGACTGACAGAGAGGAAGAGTTCCAATTAACTGAATTCTTCTGTACGGCCCTGTAAAACGTAGCACGTTCGTGGATTGACCTGCAATTTTGATTAAGGCTAACCTTAAACTTGTTGTAGGGGAGGTTTGGGAGGATTTTTCTTAGGTGTGTCAGGGGGCTAAAAGCACAATATCAAACACGGCTGATTGTTTTGCCGGAATTGTGCTGCAAATGATGAGGTGCAAATTTTGAGCAAACAAAAATGATGAGTCTGAACGAAAATAATAAAATGAGTATTTTTTTTTTCAAACATTTCTCAACTTATGAACTCACCTTAAGTCTTTATACTTATTCATTACAAATGGAAAATAAAGTTGGTCCAGGTCCCATAGTTGGATTTACACGTGACAACAAAAATTCCTACTTGTAAACAAAAGACAAACACAAGAAAAATTCCATTATGACAATTCCAAGCAGATTCAAATTAGTCGAATTCACCGGGTATTTCATCCACAACTGGACGTAGGTTATTAATATGCTGAAAACCTTTCTGCAAGAGCCCTGTTGCTTCTTCACGTACTTTGTATACCAGGGGAGAAAATACCAGGGGGCAAAATAACTGGCTTTGTCGGAAAGAAAGTGACTTCGCACCCAGACCTTCGATCCGACTTCAAATTCCATAGGCTTCGGAAAACGTTCATTAAATTTGTCATAAGTGTATTTTCTGTCAGAATGTCTAATACGACGTATACGTGCGATCGCCTTACGTAGATTTGAAGACAAATTTGCTGCCCATAACGCTACAGGTTGGTCAAGTGCCTCCGAAATTGGGGGTTCAATTCCTATGTCGATTTCTCTGCCGAAATTTAGATAGGCAGGAGTATAGCCAGTTCTTGTGTCAATCGACGAGTTTAGGCTCATTACGAACATAGGAATTAACTCATCCCAATCTCGTGGGTGTTCACCGCAAAATTGTGCAATCATGCGTCCTAACTTTTTGCACTGCAATTCTGCGGGTGAGTTACTTGACGGGTGATAAAGGGTTGTAACACGTTGTTTAATCCCGAAACGTCGGTACAACTCCCTGGTTACCAGGGACACCATACTCGAGCCGCTGTCGGACGTTATGACGCGCGGTAGCCCGAAGATGGGAAAAACTTGTTTTATCAGTAGGGTTACTAGCGTTTTTGCATCAAATCTCTTGCAAGGGAAAGCTAACAAAAATCCTGAAAAAAGATCAGAAACCACCAGGATGTTCCGGTTTTTTGCTGGAGCTTTCGTCATGGGAAGACCTTGTTTCCAATCAAGATGTAGTGTGTGAAAAGGTTTCATTAGAGGGATGGTCTTCAACCCAGCAACGCATCGTGCGCCGTGGCCTTTATATTGCTGGCACGAACGGCAAGTTTTTACGAAACGTTGCACGAGTTTAGCCATCCTTGGGAAATAGTGGATTTTCTGTATTCTGCCAAGGGTCTTTCGAGCCCCATGATGGCCTCCCGGGAGCGTGCTGTGGTGCAGCTCCAAAACCTGGCGCTGTAAGGAGCGCGGCACAAAAATCTTTAGATTGGAACTCTCTTCCGGGTCAACAGCAAGTTCACGGTAAATTATACCATCGTCGTATACACAAGTTTCGGAAAATTTGTCGACAAAACGCTGAATTGCAGGCGACGAAGCTTTCCAAGGTTTCCCTTGAAGAGCTAGAGCGAGAGTCTGCATAAACGGATCCTTTGCAGTCTCTTCAGCCAACTTTGGTATTGTCAGTTGTTCAACATCGACATTACAATTGAAGCAATCGTTGTTGAAAAGATACACTGGATCAGCTAGGTTAGGAATTTTAACCTCTATCAAGGGAGGATTAATCCTTTCCTCATCAGGATTTAATTCATTTTCGTACAAGCGGGAGAGGGCGTCGGCGGGTCCGTTGTAAATTCCCTTCTGAAAAACAAGCTTTGCTTCCAGGGAGGAAAGAAACACAAGCCAACGGCCGATGCGACCTCTATTATTCTTTTTGGTGTCCATAAGCAAAAGTGGGTAGTGGTCAGTCACAATCGTAACGCTCTGGGCTTCCACTAGGTGACGCCACTTTTTTAGAGCATGTACTGCCGCAAGAAGTTCTCTCGCTCGTCGTGTACCGAGCCTCCGCGTTTGAGAGTTTGCGAGAAGTCATGTCAACGGTAACATAAGAGTCATCTTTATCGGACTTTTGGGCTAAAATCGACCCAATTCCAGAGCCAGATGCGTCACAAAAAATTATCCAAGGCTTAGTTAGATCTGGGTGCGCGAGAATTGGAGCCTTTAACAGAGCACTTTTGATGTCGTTAAAAGCCTCATCTTCTCGACGCCCCCATGCAAATTCATGGTCTTTCTTTAAAAGATCGGTAAGAGCCGAGCACCGATCTCCATACCGATAAATGTAACGCCTGAACCAGCCAGAGATGCCCAA
>JAHWFP010081411.1:2145-24905 GCA_023313725.1 Lithobius niger
TTTTTAAGTGTTGACAAATCCCACTATGTGGGTGCTTTAATTTTTAGTTTTTAGTATTCACCGTAGTATACAATTTTTTTAGAAATGTTTATACTTTTTATTTATACAGCATCATTTTGGGCCTTTTAACATTTTCCTCACCCTTCCCATGTCCTGCACGTTTGGCGATGCCATCGGGGGCCTTTGAGTCCCTGGCAGGTCTTAACTTGGTGGTAAGGCATTCGTGTCCCCATACCTCTTACCATCATCCATTCCTTGGCCATACATTGTACACTGTATATACATTTAAATTGCGGCTGGCTGTCAGTGACTCCCCAGTCCTTGCCAAACCCGTTGCTATCGCAACAAATATATTATTATTATTATTATTATTATTATTATTAATATGGTAATTATATGGTGGTAATAATATGGTAATTATGGTGTATAGACAACCATCTACAAACGTAACTGAGTTTGTAAAAGAACTAAAACAAAAACTGAAATCATGTACCAAGTTTAATAATGTTATTGTAATGGAAGATATGAATATAGATATTTTGGATAAAAAGAAGAACTTATTGAAGAAAACAACAGACGTTATGAAAGGGATAAATACGAAAACGCTCTTTGTAGTTTAGGTTTTGAGTCTAAAATTAACACTTCAACAAGAGAAGAAATTAAAAACAATAAACTTACAATTTCATGTATAGATCATGTTTTCATTAGAACTTTTCTAGATAATGTTGGCTTTACCATCCAAGAAAAAATTGCTGATCATTATATTACGGCAATAATTATTGATACACACAAAAAACACACGTCTGGGAAAAATGATGCGAAACAAAGACCTACATATAATGAAAATAAAATTATCCAGGAACTAAATAGTACGGACTGGAGTTTTTTAAATAATATACAGTGCCCTATTAAAATGTATGACATGATTGAACAAAAAATCATGGATATATATGCATCAAATTGTATTAAAAAGTGTAAAAATACTAAATTGCTACCTAGGAAAACATATATTTCAGCAAATACAGTTAAAATTATAAATGAGAAAAACAAACTATGGAAAAAGATTAAAAAGAATAGCAAAGATGAAAATTTGCATGTGAGATACCGTGGACTCAAATCTTGTGTTACTAAATGCATTAATGAAGATAAACAAAGATACTATCAAAAAATTATCGAGAAAGATAAAGATAAAAAGGTTATGTGGAAACAAATAAATGAACTTATAGGCAAAACACATGAAAATATTGATGACGTCATTATTAAAAATTTTCCACATTGCTCAATGACACAGGTATGTAATGAATTTAATAACACTTTTTTTAATCAAGCAGCTAATTTGAAATTGAAATATAAAAGGAAGAAACCTATTGGTAAAAGGATTAGTCAAACATTGTATATTGATTTTGCAACTGTAGATGATATTAAAAATATTTTTAAAATCTTAAAAATAAAAAACTCTCTAGTGCAGATGGACTTTATATTAGACATATGACATTGGAAAACTCAATTAATGTTATAATACCACTTATAAATTGTGTAATAACGACAGAAACTTAGCCAGATAAATTAAAAACACAAATTCTAAGACCTATTTTTAAAAAAGGAAACAAAAAAGACCCAAATAATTACAGACCTATTGCTTTGTTACCAGCTTTGAATAAAATTGTAGAAAAATTTTTTGCTATTAAAATCCAAAAATTTATTCAGAAATTTAGTATTGTATCAGAAAATCAATTTGGGTTTCAGGAAAACAAAGGTACAAACGAATCACTTAAACTATTGAATGATAAAGTCACTGCAGCTCTTAATGATGGAAACTTCGTTGGTGTCATATTTATAGATTTACAAAAGGCTTTCGACACAATAAATAGGGAATTACTAATACGCAAAATGGAAAAGCTTGGACTTAGAGGGAAAATTTTAAACATTTTATCAAGCTACTTGGAAAATAGGACAAGTATGGTAAAAATTAATGACCAGTTTAGTGACAGCTTTAATTGCGAAGACGGGGTTCCCCAAGGATCCGTACTGGGACCTATTTTATTTTTGTTGTATATAAATGACATTGGTGAACATATTGAAAAGGAAAATATACAAATGTTTGCAGATGATGTTTTTCTAATGTCAGTGCATGTAAATTATGACATGATGATAGAAATGCTTCAAAAGCAGTTTGACCACATCACACACTGGTGTACCCTAAATGATGTTTTTATTAGCGAAGAAAAAACCTGTTTTATGCATATTCATACACCTCACATGAGAATACAACTTGAAAAAGATATTTACCTGAGAAAAAGTCTTGAAAACGTTGCCATTAAAAAGTGTAATAATGCAAAATACTTGGGCATTAATATTGATTCAAAATATAAATTTAAAGACCACATTGATCAACTAATTAAAAAATTAAGGGGCATTATGCCAAAATTGTATTTACTTAGAAACGTGCTGAATGAAAAAAAAAAAAATAATTTATTTTGCTTGGGTAGAGTCACATTTGAGATACTGCATTGAAATATATGGTTTTGCCCTAAATTATTCGATAGAAAGACTTCAAAAAATTCAGAATAAAATTATTAAAATACTTTTTAAAAATAACGCTAAATATTCTACCGAGGAACTGTATAAGAAACACGGCATACTTAAGGTGATCATGTTAAGAAATTACGTTGTTTTGTTGAAGAACTATTTTCGTATCTTCAATAAATTGGATAAAAATATTTTATTAAACAGACGCAACACACTGCAATTACCTACACCGCGTATTAGAAATAATTATGGTAAGAGCTCTAGTAACTTTTTTATACCCGACCTTTTTAATAAATTACCAAAAATCTTTTCTTCCTGACCAAGTTTGGTGTGGTGAAAAAAGAAATAAAAAAGTGGTTAATCGGTAACTAAATATGTAAATGTTTGCTTGGTCAGCTTCACACTACCTAAAAATTTAACTAAAAAATACTAGAAAAAATTAGGAGAACTTCAGTAGTGTTTCTTAAATTACTAGTTCTCAAGCACTTTGTCCACACTTTTGCTATTTTTGTAATTACATATTAATTTATTTTGTAATGATATTCACATATGCTTTACTCATAACTAATTATTTTTCACTTTGTTTTGATGTTCTTTATTTTTTTAATGTAATTTACACTAATCATTTTCTATTTTGCTTGCTTTTGTATTGCCAACCTTTCCATTTATTGATGTAACTTTACCATGTACACAAGTGCTTTTTGTGCTTCACGTGGTATTTTCCTTAGCCATAATTAAGAAAAAAAAAATTATTATTATTATTATTATTAATAATAAAATCCGAATAATGTAAAATCCGAAGAAGATTTACAACCCGAAACAAATATTCCTGTATAAAAACAAAATATTTGAAACAAACGATGATGTCGTAAAAGAAATGGAAAGAGAAATTGGTAACAAAAGTAATTTAAAAATATTACACGTAAATATAAGAAGTTTAAGAAAAAACTGGGATATTATAAAACTCCAAGTGATGGAAATGAAAGTCAACTGGGATGTAATTGTATTAACAGAAGTTAATATAAAAAAGGATGAAACACCGTACTATCAATGGAATGGCTATAAAAATTATAACATAACAAGAGAAAAACACTTCGAGGATGAAGAATAATGGTGTACATAAAAACTAACATAACTACTACTAACGTAAAATATTTAGAGATAACTGATAATGAAAGTTTAGAAATTATGGTAACAAAAAACTCGCAAACTTTTAAGCTAATATGTATATACAGAAGACCTGAAACCAATAAAAATAAGTTCACACAAGATCTGAAAAAATACATTAAAACTGCAAATAAAAGTAATAAAAATGAGAATGTAATCGTAGTAGGAGACATTAATATTGATATACTGAAAAATATCGATAATATTAAGGATAAACACGATCAGAGCAGCATTGATAAATACGAAAATATGATGGCAAGAGCAGGATTTGAAAGTCTTATTGATTCTGCCACAAGAGAAGAAATAGTATGCATTAATAAAATTAACACATTGCAAAAATCATGCATTGATCATATATATGTAAAATTAGGACAAAATAGTTGGAGGAAAAATAGTGGTACCATTATTATAAAAATTGCAGATCATTATTTCACGGCATGTTGGCTTTGGGAAAAACAAAAAAATAATAAAGGGGGTAAAGAAGATACGCTCAAAGAAGATAAAAAGGAATATTCTATACATAATAACAAAAACACAATAACAGAATTGCAGACTCAAAACTGGAATCTTCTGGATAAGATAGAATGCCCTAATGCAATGTGTACAGAGATCATAACAATAATAAAAAAATATATGATAAGAACACAAATAAAAAAAAAGAACAAAGAGAAAAAACTAATGAAAATAAAAATATAGGAAGGAATAATTGGATAACACACGATCTCTTACATATGATCAATAAAAAAAACTTTTTATGGAGGGAAATAAAAAAACTAGAAAAGGGTGTAAGTAATGAGTTACTACTAAAATATCGAGAATTAAAGAATCAAATTTCAAAAAAAATTAAGGAATGTAAACAGAATTATTATAAAACAAAGTTAGAAGACTCCAATGATAGTAAAACAATGTGGGATGTAATAGATGAAATAAATGGCCAACAAAAAGACAAAAAAACAAATGTCGATAAAGACATAACAGAAACATTTAATGAAATAGAGATACAAGATTTAAGAAACGAATTTAATGATAACTTTATAAATCAAGTACCCCAACTAGGACAAAAATTTGAAAAAAAACTAATTAATTATAAAACCGGAAACCATTACAAAACAATTTTCAAAAAAAAAATAAACAAAAAATGAATAAATGGAATGAGAATACTTTTTTTGTACAAAACCCTTTTTTAAAAGAAATAATTCAAATAATTAGAGATTTTAAAAAAATGAAGGCAACAGGCATAGATGGGTTCAATACTGAAAATTTCAAAAAGTCAGAAGAAAACACATCAGTATTTATATGTAAATTAATAAATAGAATGATTGAAATATGGCCAGAACAGATAAAAATACAAGTGCTGAGACCAATTTTTAAAAAAGGAGATAAAAGAGATAAAAATAATTACAGACCTATTTCGTTATCTATAATAGATAAGATAATTGAAAGATTTTTTTCGAATAAAATAACAGAATATTTAGACAAATTTAATTTGTTAAATAAAATACAGTACGGATACAAAAAAAATCAAAGTACAACGGACTTACTAATACAAATAAATGAAATAATTACAAAAGCATTAGATGAAAAAAAATATATTGGAGTAGTACTTATTGACCTATAAAAAGTATTCGATACTTTTGACCAGGAAATTTTAATGAAAAAATGTGAAAGACTTGGTTTACGAGGAAAAATGTATAATCTAATTAAAAGTTATTTGACACACAGGAAAGCAACAGTAAAAATTAATAATGGATATAGTACTAAAAAGGATATAAAACACGGAGTACCTCAAGGGTCAGTGTTAGGTCCATTATTATTTTTAATATATGTAAATGATATAGAAAATTATGTTAAGAGAACTCTTTTATTCATGTTCGCAGATGACACAATATTGTTATCTATAAACTCAAACCATACTGAAATGAATGAAAATCTACAAAAAGACTTTGATATGATCAACGGATGGCTAATAGAAAATGAATTATATATAAGCGAGGAAAAAACAGTACAATTAAAAATAACAGTTCCGAAAATGAAAAATAAACACGCAATCAACTTAATAACTCACAGTGAACAATGCGAATTTATAAAAAATTGTATAAACAAACAAAACTGCACAAAAAGTTGTAAGAAAATTGATTTAAAGGATACTTCAAAATATTTAGGAATAGAAATTGACTCAAAGTGGGATTTTAAACACCATGTAATGAAATTGATCATAAAACTTAGACAGATGATACCAAAATTATATAATGTAAAACATATTCTATGCAATGAAAATAAAAAAATTCTCTATGAAGCATGGATAGGTAGCATGCTGCGATATGGAATCGAAATTTATGGCTTTGCTTTTGAATATATAATAATGAGACTGCAAAAAGTACAAAATAAATTACTTAAGGTGTTATTTGGAAAAGAAGGGCAAAAGACAAATGATATCTTTATTTATAATAAAATACTAAAAATAAATGAATTAAGAGACTATATCATAATACTTAACAATTATTGCATAAATACATATAAATCTTTGTGATGATACTCTTAAACGCAAACTTTTTGGTTCATCATATCATCACAAAGATTTAAGTTACCCAGTTGGAATAATGCATATGGTACAAGAAAAAAAGGTTATTACATACCATACACATTTAACAAATTAGAAAAAAAATATATTACATTTTCAAAACAAACATGAATTAAAAACTAATTTAATAGAAGTACTTATAAATAGTTATAAAACTTAATAAAACTAACACTACTAACAATTCATAAATTGTGTATAATATATTATATTTATTCATGTATGCATCTATTTATTAATCAAATATTGACTTATGTGTTATGTGTTATGTGCGTTATGTAATTATTGTAGCTCACACAAGTTATTATTTTAACTTCGAGCAATGTACGCAATAAACTTATTATTGCTGATATACGTCATCAGCATGACTGCCATGTGGAGGTTGCAGTGATGGTGAGAGTGAAAATTGTCAATTTGGGAAAGAAATGCAAGAGTAGGAGATGAACTGAGAAGTAAAAAGGACACATAAGGTATCATAGAAGAAATTGACATGGTGTTTGAGCATTCATTTTATGCTGTTCAGTGCGAATTCAGTGATTTCTTTTGAGGCAGAACGATTGGAAATCTTCAAGTAAGGTGGAAGCCATAAAAATTTCGAGTGTGTTCGTTTTGCGTTCGAAAAACAAAAAAGTTCAATAATAGTGCAAAAAATGCGTGAAAAAGTTAACCCAGACATAACCTAAGTGAACCAGACTAAACCCAAGTGTACTAAAAAGACCAAAGTGGACATTTTCTACCTTTGATTCGATTTGTCCTGCACTAAAGTTTATAGTTAGTGCCTGAAGATGAAAATGAAGTTAAAAAAATATCACAAACTCATAAAAAATTAAGACTTAGAACTAATAACCATGTCAAGATGCCAAGGAAACTGTGAAGGCAAATTAGGGAACCAAGGTGACTGGGTAACATGTGGTACTTGTAATTTAAAATACTGTTACAAATGTGCAGGCCTGAAACAAAACACATGGAAGGCAATGAATGAAGAAAAAAAGGCCCAGTGGAAATGTAAACAAAAATGGAGACATACAAGAACACTGTCAGATTCAAATGAAAATATTGATGACATTGAAAAAAAGGAAGATGATAAAACAATATCAGACAAATAAGAAGTTGTAGAAGAGGAGGAAGAGACTGAACAACAAAAAAACAATACAGGAAAAGACTGGAAAGTAAAATTGATTTGCTTATTAAAAAAATTGACAAACAAGGTATGGAACTAGAAGACTTCAAAAAAACGATTGGATTTTTGAGTGAAGAACAAAAAGACTTAAAACAAGAAAACCAAGACTTGAAAAAGAGAATATATGACATTGAAACGAAAATACAAGATTTGGTAAACAAAAAGGTAAAATACAGTGTTATGGAAAAAAAAGGGAGAAATACAAAAAAGTGTTACTGATAAAGAACAATATGATAGAAATAGAAATTTGGAGATCTGCCAGTTAGATTGGCTTGAGGACGAAAAAATTGAACATGTCGTTGAAAATGTAGCTAGGAACTTTAACATACCTTATGATGCTAATGAAATAGAAATTGCTCATAGAATTCCAAACAGAAATAAGGACAAACCTTTGATAGAAAAGGAAAATCCTTCGACTACGTAAACAAAGTTTTCAGATATAAGGAACAAGTGAGATCACAAATTGCTGAAGACGTTACGAATTATGAAAATGTTAAGTTGTTGCATATAAATGTTAGATCTTTAAGACTGAACTGGGATTTGGTTGTACAAAGTATTCTGGAGATGAAGGTAAACTGGGAAGTAATTGTACTAACAGAAATTAATATAAAAAAGGATGAGGTTGACTATTATAATTTAAATGGATTTGATAAATATGCAATGACTAGAGAAAGTACATCTAGAGGAGGAGGTTTGATGGTTTTTGTTAAATCAAACTTTGTTGTAGCCTATAATAATATTGACCAACATGAAAATAACATTATAGAAATTAAAATACATGATAATATAAATAGAATTTATGATTTACAAATTATTGTGACATATAGAAAGCCATCTTCAAGCAAAAATGCTTTTACAAAATCTTTAAAAGAAATTTTAAGCAAAAATTGTGAAAATAGTGTAAAACTGATTCTTATTGGTGATATGAATATAGATATACTGGAAAAAATTGATGACTATGATGATAATCACGATCAATTGTCCATAGACTATTACGAAAATATGTTAGCAGAATTAGGTTTAAATTGTCTGATAAACTCACCAACAAGGGAAGAAGTTTCTTCAAAAAATGGAAAAAAATGTTTGCAGACATCATGTTTAGATCACATATACGTAAAAAGTAAAAATTGTAAATCAAGAGGTGGCGTCCTAACTGAAAAAATTGCTGATCACTATTGGACAAAGTGCTGGATATGGAACCAAAAATGTGAAAAAAGAAAACAAACAATTAACAATGAAGTTAAAGATGAATTCTTTATTAGGATGAACAATGACAAAATTGAAAAAGAATTAAATAAAATCAATTGGAATCTCTTAGAGATATATGATGATCCAGAAAAAATTTATAATGAAATTGTAACAAATTTTCATAACATTTATTCAAAATATACGAGAAAACAAAAAAGAAACTTTAGTAAAAATAGTAAAAAAATACAAATTAGAAAAGAATGGATCACAGAAGAATTAGTGGAGTGCATAAATAGAAAAAACAGAATGTGGAATGAATTAAAATCATCAGGATTAAAAAATGAAGATCTACTTGGAAAATACAAAAGGGAAAAAAAATTTATAGACAAGAAAATTAAAGAATGTAAAAAACAATTCTTTCAAAATAAGATAAATAATCTACAAAAAACTAAAAAATCAATATGGGAAGTTGTTGATGCATTAACTGAAAAAAATAATAAAAAGCAAATCGATGAGGAAATTAGGAAAGCATTTTATGGCGAATGTTTGGAAAGTATTGTAAATGGATTTAATACAAATTTTTCAAATCAAGTGACAAAGTTAAGAACAATAAACAAATATGAACATGAAATATATAAAAAAGGTACCTTCTCAAAGGAAGTAACAAAAAACAGAATTAAAAATATGAAAGTAACAAAACAAACAATGTATTTAGAAGAGGCAACTGTGAATGAAATAATGCACATTATAACAGAATTAAATAACACACATGCTACAGGTTTAGATAAAATAAAAACTGAACATATTAAAAAATCAAAAAAAATACTGCGAAAGGGATATGTAAGTTAATAAATGCAATAATAAAACACGAAGTTTGGCCAGAACAGTTAAAAACTCAAATCATAAGACCAATACATAAAAAGGGAAATAAAAATGATTTAAACAACTATCGGCCTATTGCTCTGTTATCTGTAATTGATAAAATCTTGGAAAATTTTTTTGTTAATAAAATATGGAATTTCTTTGATAAATGTAAAAATTTAACATCATCACAATTTGGATACAGAAAAAAAATGGGAAATGGAAAAAAACAAATGACTTATTGTCGGAAATTAATGATCTTATAACAACAGGACTAAATGATGGAAAATATGTTGGAGTTGTTTTAATAGATTTACAAAAGGCATTTGATACTTTCGATAAAAAAATTTTATTAAGGAAATGCTATAATTTAGGTTTAAGAGGAAAAATTTATAATTTAATAAAAAGCTATTTACAGGACAGAAAAACTGTTGTTCAAGTAAAGGAAACAATTAGTTATCCTATTATAAGAAAATATGGAGTACCGCAAGGCTCAGTACTTGGACCACTTCTGTATTTAATTTACACAAATGATATTGCAGAAATTATAGAGAACACTAACTTATTTATGTTTGCTGATGATACAGCGTTAATATCTATAAATAATAACTATTGTGAAATGATAGAAAATTTGCAATACGACTTTAATGTAATAAATGATTACTACATAGAAAATGAACTATTTATAAGTAAAGAAAAAACACTACAAGTGGATATTACTGTTCGTAAAATGAAAATAAAAAAAGATAAATGGATTATAAAACATTATGGAAATTGCAAGAATTTAGGATATGGAACAATTTTTTCTTGTAGTGATAAATGTGTTGAATTAGAAAAAAAACATACGATGAAATATTTAGGAATGGAAATTGATAAAAATTGGTCTTTTAAAAATCATATCATAGAAACAATAAAAAAATTGCGGAGATTATGCCCAAAAGTATATAAATTAAGAGAAATTTGAAATAAGAAACAGAAGAAAATAATTTTTGATGCATGGGTATTAAGTGTAATTAGATATGGTATTGAAATATATGGACATGCATCAGAATACTTATTGGAAAGATTGCAGAAAATACAGAATAAATTGATAAAAATTTTGTTTGGGAGTAAAAATAATGTAGTACAAACAGAAACACTATTTAAACAAAATAAAATTATGAAAATAAGACAAATTAAAACTTTGGTTGTATTATTAAAATATTATTTTGATAATAGATTTAAAATAAGATCTTCTGTATTAAGTGAAACAAGATCTTTCAAAAATAGTTTTAAATTACCGGCTTGGAAAAATTTCTACGGTAAACGAAAACGCGAATTTTTCATACCCAACATTTTTAATGACATACCAAAAATATTATTAACTTGTTTAAATAAACAACAATTTAAAATACGAGTACAAGACTTTTTGCTTAAAAATTAAACAAAAACTCAATATTTAATGCTTTTGTAAACAACGTTAAAATTGTTTAAATTTTTTTAAAAATTCACTTTTCTTGTATAGTGTTTGATGTTAGAATTGGCGAAATTTGAAATTGTAATTCTTATGTTTTAAAATTGTTTCAACTGCAATCCTCCACATGGGGAGGGAAAGTCTGATGCGTGATTTATTTATTATTTTTCATTATTGTTACTTTTAAAATTGTGTCTTTGAATCTCACACAAACTGTCTTATAAACAGTTTCGAGGCTTACTGCTGTAACTAATTGAAATAAAATTTATTATTATTATTATTATTATTATTATTATTATTATTATTATTATATTATGGGATGGTGGTCGTGTGGTTGCTGATTGGAAACAGCTCAAAGGAGTACATGTTATTGAGAAGAAATAAGAGGCAACTGAGAAGGTGAATATAGCTATTTGGCAAGATAAGGGATCAGAGAACACATAGACAAAATTTGGTAAGCACACAGTGAGTGGAAGATTGAGGAATTTGAAGAAGAAAATGAGGCAAAATGATAAGTGGTGTAACAGAAAATAAGATCCTGTGAAAAAACAGAGTGTGTTCGATTTGTGTTCGAAAATCCAAAAAAAAGTTTGTGCTATAGATTGAAAGTGTCAACCCGGAATAACACCAAGTGAACCAGAATGAAACTACTGAACCAAAATTAAACTTTATCACTAAATTTGTCTCCCAGGCAATAACAAAAGGAAGAAAAATGTCTAGATGTCAGGAATGTGAGAATAAATTGGGAAACCAAGGTGATTGGGTGGTGTGTGGAAAATGTACATCGAAATTGTGCTAGAAATGTGCTGGATTAAAACAAAATACATGGAAAACAATGAATGATGCAAAAAAGTTAGAATGGAAATGTAAGCAAAAATGCAGAAATCAAAGAAAAGAATCTGAAACAGTAGACCAAAATGAACCAGGAACAACGGAACAAAATGTTGGTGACAAAATGTTGGTGTACAAAATGTTGGTGAACAAAATGAAGGTGACAAAAATGGAGAAGAAGAAAATGAGGATACTGAAAAAAAAACGCAACAATACAGAATCAGAATGGAAAAAAAATAGACTTGCTCCTACTGAAATATGACCAACAAAATATCAAAATAGAAGAGGTGATAAGATCTATAGAATATGTGACAAAAGAAACAGAAGATCTTAAAAAAGAAAACACAGACATGAAAAAACAAGTACAGGATCTGGAGATAAGAATACAAGAATTGGAAAATTCAGATGAAAGAACCAAAGTACTTGAACAGAAAATGAATAATATGTTTCGAGAATCCAAAGATAAGGAACAGTATGAAAGAAACAGAAATTTAGAAATTGGTCAATTGGATTGGCCAGCCAACGAAAACATTATGCATACATTACAGAATCTGGCAAGAAACTTCAATATTTCACACAATGATGAAGATATAGAAGCAGCCCACAGAATTCCAAACAAAGACAAGAACAAAGCAAGTGTTATAATAGTACAATTTAAACATAGAAATAACAGAGATAAATGGCTAGAACAAAGAAAACGAATAGTCACCAATGACAACATGTACAACAACGGAAATAGAAAGAGAATCTACCTGAATGAGAACATGACGCCTTATACAAACTCACTATTTTGGAAAACAAGAACGTTTGCAAATCAACATTATTTCAAATACATATGGTTCAGAAATGGTAAAATAATGATGCGGAAAGATGGAGACACGCAACAAGTCAACATAATTCATAAAGAAGATGACCTGTTGAAAATAACAGTACAACAGAATTCGTAAACCAAATTTTTCAGAAGAAAGAAGAAATTAAAGAAATATTGAAGAAAGAAATTGAAAACAGTGAAAATGTGAAAATCATACACATTAATATAAGAAGTCTAAGGAAAAACTGGGACATTTTTGTTCAATATTTAGCTGAAATGAATGTCGAATGGGACATAATAATATATAAGCTAAGCAATTATGGAAACTATACAATAACCAGAGAATCAACAAACAGAGGTGGTGGATTGATGATTTTTATAAAGGACAACTTAGATGTCGACTGTTTAGAAATGAAAATTGAAGATAACAATGTGGTTGAAATTATAATTAAAGAGAACAAATTACCTAAAATACAAATTATAGCTGTTTATAGAAGACCGGTAAATAATAAAAAAAATATTCATCAAAAAATTAAAAAATATAATAAACAGCAACAAAACGAACTGGGAATATCAAATAATCATGGGAGATATTAATATTGATATATTAGAAAAAAATAATGTAAATGAAGATAATTTTGATCAATTAACGATCGATCAGTACGAAAATACTCTAGCAGCACTAGGATTTCAATGTAAAATAAACTCTCCTACAAGAGAAGAAATTATTACAAAAAATGGTATAAATACATTACAACAATCATGTATAGATCATGTATATATACGACACAAGAATGGAGAAGCTAAGGGAGGAACACTTACTGATAAAATAGCGGATCATTATTTTACCATGACATGGATTTGGAACAAAGAAAAACCCAAAATAAACCATACTAAAAATAGTAATCAGCATGGAAAAAACTGGAAATATAATGACAAAAAAATTATACAGAAAATAAACGAAATAAACTGGGAAATGCTGAATGATAAATATGAACCAGAGGAAATCTATAAAGAAATCATTGACCGAATTAATGAAATATATGAAACAAATAAACAGAAAGTAAATATAAGCTATAACTTACACAAATTAAATAAAAGAAAAGAATGGATAACAGAAGACCTACTGCAAAAAATAGAATATAAAAATAGATTATGGAACATATTAAAAAAAATAATAAAAAAAATGAAGTAAATAATGAACTACTTGAAAAATATAAAAGGGAAAAAATGAATGTAAGTAAATTGATAAAGGAATGTAAAAATAATTTCTATACGAAGAAATTAAATAATCTTAATAAAACCAAGAACACAGTATGGGATGTAATAAATGAAATAACAGGTGAGAAAAAAAAAGGAACATTGATGAAGAAATAAAAAGAACGTTTAAAAATAAAACAACCATAGACATCACAAATGAATTTAATGAAAATTTTGAAAACCAAGTCAATAATCTGAGAAAGAAAGAAGTAAGAGAAAATAAAGAGTATAAAAAAGGAGCCTTTTCAAGGAAATTAAAACAAAGATGTAAGCAAAAAAACATTAATGTAAAAACAATGGTAATTGAGGAAGCTAACAGTGTAGAAATATTAAATATAATAACAGAACTAAATAATACAAAAGCAGTAGGAATTGACAAAATACAAACAACACATATTAAAAACACAAAAGAAAATACATCTATAGCAATATGCAAATTAATAAATGCTATGATAGATAAAGAAATTTGGCCAGAAAAATTAAAAATGCAAATAATCAGACCAATTCACAAAAAAGGCAATAGACAAGATTTAAATAATTATAGACCAATCTCATTACTGTCCATTATTAATAAAATTTTAGAAAAATTTTTTGCAAAGAGAATATGCAATTTTTTTGAAAAATTTAAAGTACTAAACAAAGTACAATTTGGATACACAAAAAATAAAAGCACAACAGATCTTTTGATTGAAGTAAATGAATTAATAACAACGGCATTAAACCGAGGAAAATACGTAGGAGCGGTGCTAATTGATTTACAGAAGGCTTTTGACACATTCGATCAAAAAATACTTTTAAAAAAATGTGAAAATCTGGGACTCAGAGGAAAAATCTATAATATATTAAAATGCTATTTATCAAACAGAAAATCTATTGTACAAATTGAGGACATAAACAGTATTACATGTAACATAAAATATGGAGTACCACAAGGGTCTGTATTGGGGCCTTTACTGTATCTGATATATACCAATGATATAGACGAGAAAATAGAAAAAACTAATATATATTTATTTGCGGATGATACAATTTTGATTTCTATACACAATAATTATGACAGTATGATGTACAACCTACAAAATGACTTTAATATACTAAATGATTTCTTTGTGGAAAATGAATTGTTCATCAGCAAAGAAAAAACAATACAAATGGACATTACAGTGCCTAAAATGAAACCTAAAAAAGAAATTTGGATTAAAAAACATTATGGGGATTGCAAAAATTTAATTAACAATAATGAGGGGGGGGGGGTGTAGTGACAAATGTGTAAAACTAGAGAAAAAACATTCAACTAAATATTTAGGAATTGAAATTGATAGACATTGGAACTTCAAACAACACATTGTTGGGTTAACTAAAAAACTAAGACAAATAATACCAAAAATCTATCAAATTAGAAATATATTGAATAATAAGCAAAGGAAAACTACATATGAAGCATGGATAAGTAGTAATATTAGATATGGACTAGAAATATATGGACATGCACCAGAATATTTAATAAATAAATTGCAAAAAATACAAAATAAACTAGTAAAAGTGATGTTCGCTGACAAATCGACAAATACAAAAAAAAAACACATTGACATTGTTTAAAGAAAACAAAATAATGAAAATAAAGGAGTTAAGAAACTTTGTTATCTTAACAAAAAATTATTTTAGTAATAAATACAAGAAACCAACTAATACATTAAAAAGAACAAGAGGAATAAATGAGACATACAAGATTCCAACATGGACAAATCAATATGGGAAGAGAAGAAAGGAATGGTATATTCCAAAATTATATAATGACCTACCAGAGAATATGCTACATTATTTAACACTAAAAGAATTTAAAAAGGATCTATACTATCGAAAATATTATCAAATGAATTTATTGTAACACAAAAAATGTTCAAAATATATAGATTATAAGCTTTTGTCCTTGATTGCGACCACAATGGTCGAGCTTCCTATAAATAATAAGAATAGTACAATAATGAGTGAAAATGATTAGGTGTCATACTCACACAAGTTGCATTATTTGTAACTTCGAGGATTACATTGTATTAGTAATTTGAAATAAAGGTATTATTATTATTATAAATCTTCACTTCAACTTCATTCAACTTACAGTTAGAACAAGCGCGGTTTCTGATCGCTTCGCGCCTCTAACTTCTTTTTTGATTGATGGAAGTATTCAACTCTTATATCGGCATTGTCCCTCGGACACTACTCAATCAGACCGCGCTTCGCGTTAGGAATGTGGAGGGGGGGGGGAGGGTCGCAGGGAAGAGTAAACATTGTAAAATCTCTACTAATCACAAATGCCAGCAGCACACAGCCAGAAAATTAAACTCCGAATGTGGATTAGACTAAAGTAATGACTGAAAAAAGTCAAAGGAAAAAATAAGCCGCGAGAAAAAAAAGTCCACGGAAATTACCGAAGGAAACTGTTTACTGTTTTCTTTAGTGTTTTTTTGTTTTGTCTTATAAGTTTGGCTGGGGGGGGGGGGGAGGTGGCTTGAGGCTTAATGGCACGTCGACAACTAGGTCATTAGCGCCAACCTCAGTCGCAATGCAGTATTTCGGGTTGTCACTGCACCACGCATTAGATATATTAAACAAACCTAGGTCAGGTAAGAAATATCACTAGGAAACGGATTTTTCCTTCTGCTTTTTCTTTCCTCAGTTTTTTTTCCTCGGATTGTTTTCCTTCGGCTATTTTCCTACGGTTATCTCCGACGTTTTTTTTTTTTTTGTTTTTTCCAGTTTTTTCCCCTAGGCTTGTATTTCAACGGCTTTTTTATTTTTAAATTCAACGTTTCTTGAATGCATTTCTTTAAAACAAAACCGCAAAATTGACTTTCAAATCGGCTTTAAAAAAATAACTTTGCTCTATTTATATTTATAACTAAATGGTGTAATACTTTTAAAGTCAATTGAATAATTTACAGATCGGTTTTGTCACACGTAATGATACTTTTTTCCTGCAGTTTGCAGTTTGCAGTTATTTGCAGTTTATGTGATTGACTGACTTCATTCTGTGTTCAACAAATTTTATATTTCAGTTGCAATAGCAGACACAGTATTCTATTTATTTTGCGGTTATTATTATTCGTTTATTGAATTTTAACAACTTCGTAATATTAAGGAAAATTGAAAATAAGCCAACAGCGAAAATCATATGATCGTATGATTTTCGCTGTTGGCTTATTTTCAATTTTCCTTAATATTATTTCCAGCGATTTATGTCCATTTATTTCTAACTTCGTAATATTTATGGATTTCCCATAACCAGGTATGATTAATCGATGTACACTTGTAGTTGCCCCTTCCAAACTGCCTAAATTTCATTGTCCAATACTGTACATCCTGGTTAACGTTCGCAGTTCGCAATTCTGGTTGCTCCCTGGAAATTGTAGATCGGAACACTTTCGACATGATTTTTGTGTTGAAAACATGGCTTGATTTTACTGTGACTGACGCCAGACTTTGTGACTCTGTGGCCTACTCGGTGATCTGGAGGGACTGGGGGAACCAGGGAGTGGGTCTCATGGTGGTGTATCTTTCTAGGCACCCACTAGTTATTGGTGGGGACGGGGGGGGGGACTACGGAGGAGGTTCTGGAGGTGTGTGTTCTTTCTTTTAAGATTAATTTTATTCTATTCTATTTTATTCTATATTAACCATGATATTTTTATTTTATGTATGTTTATACACAAATCTACGGCACCAGAGTATGACACTGTCCTGCTGGGCGACTTTAACTAGTCAACTATGGATTGGAAGAAGGGATCTGCAGGGGACAATCAACTTGGCCTCGTGTAATTGGTCGATAACCCAACTAGGGGAAATAATACTCTTGATCTGGTTTTTACTTATGACGATAGAGTGGTGTACAAAGTAAAGGGTGGTACATATTTTGGCCTTAGTGATCATCATGTTGGAAAATTTATGTTAAATCCTTTAAATGTGGAAATGGCTCATTGCGACCCTAGTCCGGTGCCTCGTCAGGGCAGGTTAATCTTGACATTTTGAAATCTGCTTTAATGACGGTAAGCTGTTACCCTATTGTATTTAATGTACACCAAGATGTTGAACAGGTATGGTCCTGTTTCTCATATATTTTTTCTGGCCACATGGAAATGTCCAACAAGCTACCACGCCCCACATTCTACGGACGTACATTCGTTCCTGAATACATTGTTAAACAACGTTGTTTAAAGGTGAAACTCTGGAGGCGTCATAAGGCCCAAGCCCAGAGATTTTGCTTGTTTACAACTTTGCACGCAGAAGATATTCTGATATGGCTAAGACATGGCATCGTAGGAGGGAAGAAGTTGCTATACAAGATGGCTGCCATTCGGCTCTTTTTAAATTATTTGGAAATCGGAATTCAACTGCCCGATCAATTCCTCATTAACAGAGGCACCTCCTTCAACGAGGATAACTTAAGGAAGGCAACAGCATTTGGCGAAATTTTTGCTTTGAACACGATCCGAGACGACGATGATCAAAGACTGCCAGGCATTAATTTACCCAATCATATTCAACCTTGTACACAGGTGGTCTTTTTTGAAAGCTCTGTAGTAAGAGCAATTAATAATCTAAAACCGAGCAGGTCTTGTGATCCGGACGGTGTTTCGGCTTTTATTCTGAGGCCCTCTCTCCAGAATTTTCATGCTTTCGTTCTTCCAGCAAAAACTTCCATCCATCTGGAGTAAGGCGAATGTGGTTCCAATTTTCAAAAAAACGGTTCTCCATCGAACCCACACAATTACTGCCCCATTTCTCTTACACGTGTGTAGTGCAAGATCATGGAATCGATTATTCGTGACAAAATTCTGCAGTTTTTTTTTATAATCACTCAGTTATTGGTCCAGACCAATAACCATTTGGCTTCGTTCCCAATCGTTCAGCAATCCATCAGTTACTATTGGTACTGGACCATTGTGCAAATGCATGTGACATCGGAGTGTCGACCGACGTTATTTACTGTGATTTTAAAAAAAAGCTTTCGAGTCTGTAATACATTGGAAACTACTATCAAAAATAAGGAGTTGCGGGATCGAAGGAAATCTTAAATCTGGATGGCTGTTTTTCCTAAGGGGGCGCACACGAGGATGCTGATTGAGAACTCTCACTCACCGTGGAATCAGTTTCATGTGGGGTACTCTAGGAATCAGTGTCTATACTTTTTTAACATACATAAACGACCTTAATTTGGTAGCACGGGCACATATGGGTTTAAGTTTGCATATGATTTAAAAGTTGGGGTTGAAAATCCCACTTCCTGTCCTTCGCATGAACTGGGGGCTCAAATCCAGGGGGTGGCTACTTGGTCTCAACACTGGCAGCTCCAGATAGACGAATTCTCCGAGCAACTTTCGATTTTTTTTCCGTCCGATGTTCTTTTCCATTCTGCGCATTATTTATGTAGTAGCGAGAACCACCAATTAATGAGAAAGTTCTTGATTTAATCTTGTTGTTTGTAGAGTGACAGGTCTGAGTTTTAATTCTGTGCTATTGTTTGCAATTGCCTACACTTTTTAGGACCAAAAAAAATGTCAGCAGACGTCACGCTACCACGATTTAATGCATTGAAATGGAGTATCTAATAATTAGTCTTATGCACGTTCATTCCAAATTCTTTTCCAGTGGGGGGGCTATAAGAAAAAGAAGGCCCTCCCGGGGGGGGAGGTAGAATTTTCCAGTGCAAGTTAAGGGGTGGGGAAGACTAAAAATGTCAACCACGAACTTACAATTCCCTCCTCCCAATCGTTTGACAGATTTTGGATGGTCCCTAAAGGTTAAAATGGTAGGATACATGTTGGTAGAAATATAAAACTAGTAGAAAATATTTTTTCTTTCCATCTTTAAAAAAAATGTTTTGCTACGACTTATTCGGTGTTAGCAAGTACATTATTTTCCTTCCTAAAACTGATTTCTCTTTCAGATCGTTTCACTCTTTTTGTGTTGTCTGTCAAAACAAGCGGCTATAGCGACTGCCTAGTCGCACCGGTCTTCCGGGCAGTTCCTCCACTGCCTATGTTGAGGCGCACACCTCTATCATTCACTACAACAGCTATCGCTGTTATACTAACCTAAAAGCAGTAGTCATCACAATTGCCGGTTTAAAATGTCTTAGCTTTTAGGCCTATTTTACATTTTAGGCGTAATTGTCAGCTTTAAGGCCTAATTTTAACCAGCAGTTTTAATTTCTTACGTAGCAGCTAACGGAGATATGGATTTGTATAGTAAGCCTATTTATTTTTGCAACACGGTGCACCTACAGGCACACAGTGACAGTGTTACAACGTAACGCGCAACGCAGCCTATAGATCAGTTGTATCAGGAAAGTGACGAGACGCTGTTGACGAAGCCAACAGCGAATCGTCAACTTGACGTTGCCTTGGAAACATGAATTTTGGCCTAATTTTATTTTTAGGGTTAATTTTAAAAATGCAGTTTGAATTTCGTAAGTAGCAGATAGGCCTAATGGAGAATTTGGTTCGACAGTAAGCCTATTCATTCATGCAGCAATGCGACGAAACTATTTTAAACGAAGCTAAAATCCATTGGTTTTTATTGAGTGTTACCTTAGGTTCTTAATTCAACGATCAATCTTATTATTTAATTTAGTTACGTCGAAGAAGTCTATTAGCTATAAGGAAGTAACGATGTTTTAATTTGCCATGTTATTTAACTAACTTCTTATACTGAATCTAACGTTGTAAACAATGGTCGTCAATATCTGGTACCCTTGCGAAGTTTAAAAAAGCGACAGACGGACGGACAAAGTCGTTGCAATATTCTTCTCAGCCGGTACGGCTGTATACAGAAGACTAATAAACGGGGAAAACTGCGTAATTTACTAATGTATAACACAACCTACAATGGGTCCAGTGGTTGACCTTTTGTCCAGATTAGACAATATACGAAAAAAAGAAGAAAAAGTAAATACAGATTCTTTTTTAGCTATTCTATTGAGCAGGCTTTAGGATGTTTATCCTTCCCGCATGAGTTGGAACTCCCCCTCCCCTCCACAATTCTGATAGCATTGAACCTTGTTGGCAAACAAAAACAAATTGAAACCCACAATTTTTCCAGTGGTCAAAATTTATTTCTCTTGCCTTATCGAAAATATATACTGCCTGTAAATTTGTCGCAATCAATTCCTGGATGCTCCTTATCTACGTCCTTATGAGGTTTTTCTCTATCCGGATACGCCCAGTTATGCAAAAGTTCCTATAAAAACTTTCGGGTCGGGCTGACAACCATCTGTTTTTCTCTCGATATGTCGTGGTGGTGACCTAAGAAGGGAGGTAGGGTGGGTACAGGTAGTATATATTTTCGATAATGCAATAGAAATAAGTTTTGACTGCTGGAAAAATTGCTGTTTCTAGTTGTCGGCACGAAAATATCTACAGCCTGTAAATTTGTTGCATTTACAGTTGACCTCGTCAATTGCGGTGGTGGACGCCACTTTGACGGGTTACCCACTGGTTGCGAGCTGGGACCCCTAAAAAGTTACTGTAACTTCGCACTTTATTAAAAATAAACAGGGACAGGATGATCGGTTTTTTTTTCGTAAAATGTGGTGGCCCTGAAAAGGGCCGTGGGTGTGACGGAGGTCTTGCTTCCATCTTCTGGAGATCTTCATTTCTGTTTTAAGTGCTTAAGGGGGTTGGACGACACATCTGGCTGCGACTATCCCAGACGGTGTATCCCATTTTCCCGTCTTGACATATGTATGAGGGGCTTGTGAAGACAGTTTGACTTCTCCATGATGTGGCTTGGAGGATTTCCGGTATGGAGACTTGGTTGTGGTATGCCCATAACGTAGAGTGTGTCCCGAGTTCATGTGCTGTGACCTTATGTCGTTGTCAGTGCAGTTGATGTTTAAACCGTCGTAGGCCTTGTGGATGACTCTCTTGATCCAATTTGCGATCACTGCAGCCGAAGTAACGTTGACTCGTTTTGCGAATGATAGGAAGAGCTGCGTTCGGCCTCTGCGACACTCGGCGTTTGATGTTCTCTTGATGTAGTTGATTGAGTAGTTTTACCACTTTTTGCAGATAAGTATGAGTGCAGAGTATCGTGCACAATTTCAGACACACTACGTTTGGGGAAGTCAACCTCCCGTCTTCAGGTGAAAATAAAACACTAAAATTGTACAAATTCAAAGCAGTATCTGCCGAGTCACCAAATCCATAAAACAACCCAGTTCATGCATGGTCCAGGCTTAAAACTTTATAATTTTTAAAATTTTACATACCGAATGATACTACATGTTGTAGATGGGCATCCGGAATTTGAGTGGTGACAAGTAGGCTGTGATGTCACGTAGTTCTAAACGGCATGGTTTGGTCCAAGTTAAATAAGGTAGATTTAGGTAGACGACTTTTTCTTGAACATGTTGAATTTGTTAGTTATAGGTTGTTGATGACAGGAAAATATTCTTTTAGAAATTTGCGCTCTGGGATTAAATGATTGTAAACTGGAGGTACACGAATAAGGATAATGAGTGATTCAAGGTTTATTCGTGCCTTGGTGTTTTTTTCTGTGAAAAGTATATCAGTCCTATATATCTACGGCTAGTGCATTCCCTTTTGTGAGCTTTTTGAGGGAGATTTTCCTGTTTTAAAACAGTGTTGAACTAATGAACTGAATTCAGTATGCAATTTAAAATTTGATTTGTGGGAATTAAGACGTTCCTGTAGCCTTTGCAGGCTCTGGCCTATACAGGGTGTTTAAAAAAAAGGCTACACGTCGAATTTTTCGAAGTCCAACAACCATTCCCCGTCGCTAACCCTTAACCCTGACCTCAGTAAAGAAATCGTGAAAGTTATTCCTGACGTCAGGAAAGAAAGCTTTTATTTGCTTTTCAAATAAGAACGCAAAAGGTAACACA
>JAHWFP010081412.1:0-29671 GCA_023313725.1 Lithobius niger
TTATCGTTTACAATGGCAAACTTATTATTGAGCAGTAGGACATCGTTATCATTATCATTAACATCTAAATTAAACGTCGCAACTAAAACTTAAATGACGCGGCTTTTCCTGAGCCTCACGCAAGATTTGCGACATTCCCGGCCATTCTTTTATTTATTTTTCATTTTATCTTATTGTTGAAATTAGATATAACTAAGTTCTTATCTTTTAAAGAAGTTAATTTTACAGATAATGGCGTATAATTGTGGCTGGTTGTTAGTGACCCCATCCCCCGGTCCTTGTCAGAACCGCTGCAATTGTAAAAAACTTTGATTTATTATACATCAGTTTCTATTAATTGGAATGGGAACGGTTATATTTTGTGATGTTGATGATAAATTCCATGGCAGCCGCTATTCAAATCGTGGAAAATGTAAAGGGAATGTGCAGAAGTTGTGTCCAATTGATAAGCCGAGGCAGTGTCTAATGTTAAAGGCGGGTCACGTAGGAAATCCTTGTTAAAGGCGTGTCGATGATCACACTCCAATGCAAACTTAACCCGCGCATCAAGTGAAAATCAAAAGGACTATCCAAAACACATTTTTCATATAGTAGCACGGGTGCTTGGACATGGTTTATCGAAAGAAAAAATTCCATAATGGGTCATGGGGTTGTAGAAATATCGGGATGAAACATGGGAAGATATCTGAGCTAAGAGACAACAGCCATACAACAAGTATAGAGCTTTGGCAGGATCGAGTGTTTGTCAAAGATCCTAGGATATTCCGCTTGGCTTTCGCCATCTAAATTGTCCCTCTCGTCGTCTACTCTTAAGGAAAAAATGACGGGATATGCGGATGCCATTCGGTGGCGAAGGGGGGCCTGCACCCTGTTTCAAAAGGAAGAGCTACTATCAGCAAAGCAAAGCAAAGCAAAAAGCAAAGTGAGACCGTCTCGTTAAAGGAAAGTTTACAAGAGCCAAACAAAAACAATTATAGACCTAAAATGTATACTACACGGAAAGTTTGAGCATTCTGAATTTCAAAATAAATGTGTATGGAACTTGAATCACTTACATGGCTGATTGTTAGAGCTTCGTGAAAAACGGACACGCCATTGGACGTAGTAGTGGCACAGATGGGAAGAGGGAAGCGGAAAGCGCCGACAAACAGGAACGAAAGCAAAGTCTGCTCAGTTATGTCAACCGTGGAATTGACGACGGCCCATTGGTAGTATCCTGCAAATAATGTGTTATACGTAGGTATAGTACCAGCAAATAAGTACATCTTTTAAGTATCTTAATAAGCAATGAATGAACCAAAAATAGGTTCAACATTTTGGGAATAATGATTTTTACTTTAGCGTTTTATGTTGTGCATGTTGCTGGCTTCCTCGTTTTAATACTTGACTAGTGCTTGTTTTGCCCCAATTCCATCAATCTCAAGGCATTCAATGGGTAGCGATAAGTGAACCAAAACAAAAACGTACCTATAGAACCTAGTTCCAGAAGCAAAGACATCTCCTTAACAGTTTGGAGATCTCTTCTATAAAATCGAGTGCACAACACGTCCGCATTAAAGCAGTCCCTTGCAGAGGATCCTCCAATAGCAGTTGTTGTTCACATTTCAGACGGCTCCACGAATGGCTCCTGCAGGAAGACTTGATATTCGTGTATTTTGTGACTGCTTGCAATGACTTGCAATTCACGTGCAAGGCATTCAAATGAGACTGTGTAATACCCAGCTTCGCACCAAGAGGGCGTAAAAAGGGAGGGGGTGTTGGAAAGTGCCTGCAAGACCATAAGTTAAAAGAAAAATATGATAAAGGTAAACAAATAAGGCATTGCTTGCAGATGAAAATAATTCAGGAAATTGGCATTTTAAATGTTTTAAAGGCTCTAAAATCTAAAAATGAGATGCTTTACAGACCTCCGGAAGATTAAAAAAACTCACCCTTTTCTGAACCCTTTAGCTTAATTTATCGTCACTATTTTAAATTCCAATTTCTCTTGGCCCTCCCAAACAACATTCTCGGGTGCGGCTTTGGTTCGAGTGTTGATTGCGTCGCAGCAATGGTTATGAAAGCGGACGAGTGCCAAGTGCAAAATATGTGGGATGAAAAGAATGACTACTGTTATGTTTAAAAAATAAGATGGTAATCTCCACTGAAAATTCTTTATACTTTACGTACTTTGGTAAGCAATAGTGCTGGTCGCATTCAGTTAATTCCGCGTAAAGTCTTTACGTGCTCAGTTTTAGCTGTTGCATCACTACCTGTTCTTCTCAATATCGCAGTTTTTGAAACGTACCTTATCCTCACCTAAAACGGCTCACAACCTACACTGTGCTAATCGCTTGTCTAAGCTCATATAAACAGATCATTAATCAGCCCCAAATGTAAAATATTTGTGAGAAAATTATTCTTTAGGTTGAACTGCTTCTATCTTATAGAATTTTATTACTCACCTGACAACGTTGCCCTTCAGCTACCAATACGGCTGTGACTTCTCATGATAGATTCTTCGATAGCGTTTAGTTTCCGCTCTGCATCGTCGATAATCATTGTTTATTAAAATTTAATCTGCCTTGTGCACCCACTGAACCACGCTAGCTAATCATATGTTTGGCACGAACTACAGTCATTATTTAGACAGCGCTAAAGTTTCTGTATAATTGATTTCTTCATTCTTGACAACAGTAATTTATGGTTAGAGCTTGCTAAAGATAATTTGATGGGTCGCGAAAATTACAGCAACATTTTAGTCAGTTCTGTAAAAACTTGGCCACATCTAAAGCACCTCTTTCAAGTAAGGAAAAAATTTTGATCATATCTTATTATTCACATTTATCTTCGCATCGCATACGTGTTCCTGCTGCTGTATGTTTTCAAACTATAAATAATTGCTATTGGTGCGTCTTTTGACGACTTACATTTAAAGCAATTTTTTTATGCTGCTTGACTACACAACATGATAAACACTCGCCCCATTCAGTGTTCTGATATTTTAATTATGGTTGTTTACTTCCAGAAAATAAGTAGTGAAACTGATGATTTTTTCCAACTCAATTAAACTGAGTGTATTGAAACATGCACTGGAATCAGAACAAGAAATCTCTGGAGCGGGTAGTCAGTCCAGATGGATATTCAAATACCAGCAGAACATGAATTTATTCCAGCCTTTTATTTTCTGGACTGGCAATTAAACTGTATACACATCTAAAAGACGTATTTTTCTTACGATACTAGTATCGATTGATTTCCCCGTCCTAAAGTCCAGATTTGCACCATATCTCGACTGCCAGATAGGACCCATAACTAAGCTCCAACTACGATCATAACTAGACTCCAGATGTGGATAATTTCTGGCTCCAGATGTTCCGTAACGAAAATTGGTCCACACCTGGCCATGCATGATAATGGTTGTATTCTGTCAAAAAAGGTCACATCTAGCCATATCTGATTATATCAAGCCACATATGATCAGACTTGATCACATCGAAAATTGGCCTACACTGGCCATATCTGCTCAGAACAAACCATGTATGCACGGAGTTAATGAGATATGGCTCGCTCTTATTGAAGGCGTTGCCACCAAATAAAAGTCTGAATGATCTGGCACCATCGAGTTCTGTCTAGCACTTGCTTGCATCAAACAAAGAAATGCACAACAAACTTTCTATTAACATAATAAAGAAACCGCCTACCTGCTTAATTATTGAATGAGTATTTGGTACGTCCTCGTGCACCTAGAAGCAATCTGTAAAGGTTAACGATATTACAACCACTAGATGACGCACGGTAGATTATAAAGAAAATACAGGTGCGCTATCTTTTTTTTATTAATTAAATTCTTTGAGCCTTAAGTCAACCGAAGCAATTTAATCCATGTGCTGCTGAACCGGCTCAATTTTGAAAAGTTTTGAACATTTTAGTTTTTCTACCACATCTAGTGGTAGAAATATCGTTAACCTTTACTGCTTACTTCTAGGTGCTCGAGGACATACTAAATTTTTACTCAATAATAATTAAGGATGAACGTGGCTTGTTTATTGTGTTAAAATATATTATTTCAAAAACCAAAACTGGTAAAAGGGGCCGCCAATTTCCGAATGGTTCAGCCCTTCAAATGAGTAATATCAACACACCTAAACATTCGCAGAGTTAATCGCACCACTTAATAGTGCGAAGCTTAAATGAAAACCGGAACATTGCCACTTTCAGTAGGAATAGCAATGTCAAGTTTTCATTTAACGTTCAAAGTATTATTCGATGCAATTAAGTTGGCGAATGTTTTGGTGTGTTGATGGCGAGTTAATTTTTGTCAGGTGGGTCATTGCTCTCGATTTCAACACAATTTAAGCTTTTGTACCGCAATATTATTTTTCCCCAAGTACCTGAAATGTGCCCAACTATGCTTCAGGATATAAGACACTGACGCTATGGCGTCGCGCTACGATGGTTTACAACCTCGACAATTGCATTAATGTGGTGTTTGTTGTGATGTTTGTTGCCTAAATTGGCAATGGGTGTGGACAGGCTTTCGTATGGGAACCTGCATAACCTGACAGTTGCAGGCTGTAAAGAGCTCTTAGATTTGTTTTGTGGGCTGCTCTATGGGGACCCGGGTCCACCATCGTGGCTTTTTACTGTGCTCGTACTAATCCATAAAGCCGGTAGTGACAGAACAAACATAACAAACTATAGGCCTATAGCTTTGTTGTAATGCCTGAGAAAGGTATATGAGTGCATCAACCGTCTCTCTTGGCATTTGGAATATTATTATTGCTTAGCATTTGTTCAGTTTGGTTACAGACCAAACAGAAGCGCACAAGATGCGATCCTGTTTCTTCACTCTGGGATCAGGGAGGCCTGGTTGCATGGTCATGTCGTTATTCCTATCTTCCTTGACATAAAGGCAACATACGATACTGTAAGCATCGATCGGGTCCGTGCCTCATTACGCAAAAAGGAAGTCGGGCAGAAGCTCATTGGTGCAATCATGGCTTTGCTTAGTTTACGAGAATTTGCTACGCGTGTAAATGGGCATTGGTCTACCATGGCGTCATCAGATAGAGGATTAGCGCAAGGTAGTTGCCTCAGCCCAACACTTTTTGCAGTTGCAATAAATGAAGTTTTGGTTGAAATGCAGGCAATTTCCAATATAGTGTGCTATGCAAATGACGTTGCGATGTGGTTCACTGGAGATAACACAGCTGCTATTGTAGTTCAGGTTCAGTTAGCAATTAACACTATCATGCAGCATTTGGGTGATAGGGGTTTGTCACTTGCTCCAGCAAAGACGGAAGTTGTGGTCTTCTCTCGGTGTGCAACCAGACGTGAGTTACCGATTCTCAGGCTGAAAATACTATAGTTACTTCCAAGCAGTCTGTCAAATATCTTGGGGTTGCTTTGGATGGATCACTAGAGTTGAACGCCAATGTTAAATAGCTGAGAGAGAAGGTACGGTCTCTTATCACTGTGCCCAGGGTCCTTGCTCGAAACAAGACAGTCTGCAGAGGTGCAGACTAGCACAAGCGACGTTTGCGTGATGTAGCATTTAGCGTACTTCTGCAGCTGCTGCACGCTAAAGAAACCTACTTTAGTTATCTATTCCTCTCTGACGTAAATAAAAAAAAACTGTTAGCTACCTATTCGTATCTAACGTAAATAAAAAAAAACTAAGTAAAAAAAAAAGTACACCCTAGGTGCAAATCCTCAGCTGCCAAACGTCTTTTATCAGAATTTAGTTTTTCAAGGTTGGGCCAGTTATAGGGTACATTAACACACCAACGGACATTATTTTTATTTATTAAACTTATCATTAATTTTTTTTTATTTGGGCGACCTTACAGCGTCGAATTGTGGCCATATTTTATTAAACTGGAACACGACTCAAGGATTATGTCTTGAATGAATATGTTATCAAAGAGACATAGATGACCACATCAGATGCAAAGTTCAAAACGTCTCGAGTATGTAACTCATACGTCGGAAGTTCAAGGTCATTTTATCTCAGCGCGAGGTCCATTCGTCAGCTGATAAATGCTTCCCAGAATAAACGATTCTTTCGAAATGCGTAATTCGATTCCTGCCAATCATTTACACTCACTGATATCGCGACAGCAACGAGTTATTATCGCAACATTATTCAAGAGATGCTTTCATTCCAAGATTCAATTACGTAATTTATCTATAAAGAATTTCCAAAGTCACTTAATTTATTTTGTCCCAGTTTGACTTAGGTTGGCAGTAGACGGCAGTTGGTAATTCTAAATTTTACTATTCGTCACTGAGCTTGCGTGAAGCTATTCAAGCAAGTTAAAAGCCACGAATTAAACCATGAAGGTAATTTTCATGCCTGCGAGTACATTTAGTGTGTTACTGCTATTAACTTCCTTGACGGCAGTTTTGGCATTGACCAATCAGCTTCAAGTGTTATATTCATCGTTGGAAGACACTCTTCGTATTCTAGACTCCATTCGAGGTAAGAACAGTTCTCAACTGATACTAATACGTAATGCTCTCCTATATCTTTTACATTCTATGCCTGGGTTCAAAAACTTAACAAACAAGGTTAGTGTTGCAGGTATGTTTTTTTTTCAATTACGAGAGCAGTGTTTGAATTTTGATAGTGGTGTATGTATGTTTCTAACGTCGCCAGATGGTGTTGCAGCCTGCAGACTAGTATCGGTATTTCTGCAGTATTTAGTAAAGATCATTGAAGTGCATTGTTATACGAACAAGTGTTCGGCGTTGTAAATTCTTTCTATATATGTAGCTTTTGCAGCGACCGATAACGTTAAAGCACGAATTTAAAACTTTTATACCTTATAATCATTTCATAAATCGGGATGACATATTTTTTAATGATGTACCAAATTTAATGGCCAATTGATGGCCAATTTTAATGGCCTCCCAAGCATGAAAACTAACAATCCGAAGGCGGTCAACAAAAAACCGCCTAAATCGTGTTAAATTGGTTGGGCAAACTATCAGCTGTATATTTCATAAATAAAAAATGTGTAGAGAGCTGATTATTTCTAAACTTCCTTCTTTTGTATAACCAAGCTTGTACCAAGCTCGTAAAAATCACTACATTCAGTGTTAGACTTCGTTGAAAGAATTCCAACATTCGGCATGTAAAAGATTCTAGGTATTGCCCAGCAAAATTGTCCCTCTCCGTCCCAAAATAATCATAGCAGTTGCAAAGGACGTTAATTGGACAATTATCCTTTAAAGAAATGCAGCCTTGTTAGTTATGAATCAGTTAAACTGCGTACGGTCACAGTGCGATTAATCAGCCGAAGTCGATGATGGCAAAGTTACGAGTGTCTATTTCTAACATCTGTTCCTTTAGAGCTGTAAGTTTTTTTAAGAATTTTATACGCTTAAGCATTTTTTAAGACTATCATCGGTTATTTTTTTCTTGTTCCAGAAAACATATTGTAATCACCTTAAAATGAATGTTATAAGAGAACTTTTTAATACTAAACTAGCAGAGTCGCACGCTTCGCTCTCTCATTCTGCGTCGTCTTGCTACGCTCGAGGAGCTTATATGCTGCAACTCGTATGCTGCTGACAAACATTCCACATCTAAAACGATAAAGCAAATGATCAGAGTGCAGTGTGCGTTTTTCGTGAGGCTTCAGTCATAAACAAATTAACTGAACGAAAAACGGCTTCACCGTTAAAACAAGATACGACCTCTTATAGAGTATTGTGAATTTGCCCTTTCCTCAGGAAATATGATGGCTATTTATTTCTTTATATATACAAACGGGCTACCTTTTTTTCTGGTTATTAAGTGCGTCTTTCTAGCATCCTTAGTAGTATGACGGTCACAAATGCGAATGTTGTTTCTTTGAGCTTGAGTGTATTAAAATTAAGGTCCTCCCCCCCCCCCTTCCCATGGATGCGCTACTGAACCAAACATAAACCAATCTACATCCCAGGTCTTGGGGCGTAGTTTCCACAGCTTGATGCCCCCCCCCCCCCTCAACCTGGCAGTACCACTGACGCAAACATAACCTAATCTAACATAACGTAACCGACGTACATGCCACGGAATGTTAAAATATCGATAAAAAAATACACCTGATGGTAACATAACTGAAAGACCCAGTAAACACACTGCCCTGGATATTATTTAGTCCCAGGTCTTTTTTTTGGGGAGCGGGAGGGAGGTATTTTCCCCTGCTTGCTTGCTCCCCCACCTGTCCCCGGTGTGCTACTGAACCGAACGAAACCAAATGTAACAACATAGGCCAAACCGAAGTACGTGCCTGTAAACGTAAAAAGGTCGGTAAAAAGATAAAAAAGCTGGCTGGTGGTGACATAACAACCCAAATGACATAAACTACCCTGGTAATTATCTTGGCCCAAGTCCTTGAGAGGAGAATTGAGGGAAAAGAAGTTTCCGTATAGCTCCCCTGAATGCGCTACTGAGGCAAACGTAACATTTTCTAACATACCCCAGATCTGTTGGGGAAAAAACTGACACAGCCTGCGCCTCCCCCTCCCCTTCCCCCACTTGAGTGCGCTAATGATTAAGAAACATGACCTAACATAACACCTAAGAACGTGCCTGTGAATGTAAAAATAAAAAGAAAGGCGTTGTGACATGGCGGGACAGACCCAAATTACATAAATTTCTTCGTTTACGGAATCATACTTCCCTAACCGTGTAACAAATTTAAAGCCATTGGGAAAATAACTTCTAAATAAAGACGAATTAGCGTCTCTCACGCCATTGACATATTATCCCAACAGCTCATGTTGGTGCCATGGGCGCCATGTTGCGATAATTGCAACCGATATTTCTGGTCATTGCGCTGCTCCGTACCTGTCTGCTTTTCGATTAACTTAGCCAAGGGTGTAAATTCGTGTAGGTGAAAGTGATGAGGAGAGCGACCTTCATTTATTTCGGTCATTTTGCAAGGTACAGCTTTCGCACCCGTGAACTGCACGTGCTTCATTCTTGAATGAGGGCTATTCAGATGCTGTCACAACAACCGTTGCCTCCAATACATTGTTGCAGCACGTTCTTGAAACGTTCGAAGCTTTCAAGAAAAAAACTGTCAACAATCAATGACGTCACATATTGTTGCGGTATTGTTGCTGATTGTTGCGTGATTGTTGCGGGGCTAGATTTTCGTTAATTTGAGGCATTTAGGACCCTTCTCGTTTCTTAAAAATACGCCTACGCTAAAAACGGTTTAATTTTCCTGTCTTTCGACACATTTCTCACATTTTTAGCTTCCTACTTTAAGAGGAGAAGAGGTACATACCTATATATATATATGCAGATATATATACCGACCGTAAGTTTTTAATGATTAAGACTAACGGAGTCGCTCGCTTCGCTCGCTCATTCCACGTCGTCTCGCTACGCTCGAGGAGCTTTCATGCTGCAACTCTTATGATGCTGACGGACATTCCATATCTAACACGATCAAGCAAATGATCAGAGAGTGCAGTACGCGTTTTTCGTAAGGGGGAATAATGAATTTATTGGAGCCATGGCCCATAGCCAAACGCCCTAGTATAAAACAACTTAACTACATGTACACATTGAACCTAGGACCACACAACGTCATCCATCATACCCTGGTGATACTATGCCAGTTTCACAAATTCACTGCAAAACTACCCTTGCAGCCTTGAAGACGTAAGGCTTCAGTTGATAAACAAATGATAACCACAAATCACTCCAACGGTCTAGCCTACCACGAGCTAGACGTGCGCTTCTAGAGGCGAAACATGCGATTCGTATCCAGTCGGCCTTAGCTTGAAGAAACCATGCTCTTTCTGGCGTGCGCCTAAACCGCCAATGAGCCAGGAGGCAAGACATGCGATTTGTAGCCCAGTCGGCCTTGGCTTGAAGAAGACATTCCCTTTCTGGCACATGATTTGTAGCCCAGTCGGCCTTGGCTTGAAGAAGACATTCCCTTTCTGGCACGCGATTGTACTGTATTGAGCCAGGAGGTTAGGCATGCGATTTGTACCCAGTTGGTCTTGGCTTGAAGAAGCCATCCCCTTTCTGGCAAGCGCCTAAACTGGCAATGAGACAGGAGGCGAGACACGAGATTTCTTCCCGAGTCGCCCGTGGCTTGAAAAAGTCTTATCCATCCAAGCTGCAAGGCTGTTTCAACACTGTAGCACGCGAGTTGCTACATGCTTGAACTAAAATGCTTGGTAATTTTATCATGCGTACTCCTTTGCGCCGCTCTTGGTATAGATTATTTTTTTATTCAAATAAATTTTGCAGACTTTACATGAGTTTCCTTGTTTCACAAAAAATTTTTTACTTAAAAGCCATCTCCTTAACCGCTCCGTGTGATGCTTTGAAACAGCAACCACATTGTCGCCTATAATTTTTGACTAATATAAAAGATTTCGTGCAAGGCGAGAAATACTCAGAAACTATTCGTGTTTACCGCTATTACACTGGACTATTGCTGAGTAGAGCACCAGCTAATAGCGTATTATTGATCGAATGTCGATGTTTTATAAATCCAAACGTGGAAACATGTCTGACCCTTTTCTATTACCAATACATTTTGTTTAAATGCTTTACGTAATTTCATTTAAATTTAAGGCTAAATAGGTAGTTTGTATTTGAAATATCTAAAATGCAACTACAACAGTCGTCCCATCAGCGAGCTGCACGTGCCTCATTCTTGAATGACGATTGTTAGCATTGCCAGCCGTAATCCTACCGACAACACTACTGGACCACGCGGCTCCTACGCGGCGCAACAATTGTGGACCATCCGCACAGCAGGAAGATGTGATTGATTGATTGATTTATTACGGAGCTCTAGCCAACATTGGCTACCAGCCCCAGTACAACACACACTTACTAAAACACCTACATCACTACTACACTAATACATAGTGTATTAGTGCAGGAAGATGTGATATTCCAAAACTAACAATCAACTTCGAAAAATTCGTTTCAACAATGGTCGAAAGGGGCTTTTTCGCTTTTTTCGAGGAGAAAAATTTAACCTAGAACTACGAAAATACGCCAACGCGAAATCCGGATTAATTTCCTGTCTTTTGACACCTTTCTCATATTTTTAGACCTCCACTTCAAGAGGAGAAGAGGTACATATATATATATATGTATGCATATATATGCATATGCATATATATATATATATGCCGACCGTAAGTTTTTAATGGTTTAGACTAGCAGAGTCGCTCGCTTCACTCGCTCATTCAGTGTCGTCTCGCTACGCTCGAGAAGCTTTTATGATGCAACTGTTATGCTGCTGACAGACAATCCACATCTAAAACGATCAAGCAAATGAGTGCAGTGCGCGTTTTTCGCAAGGCTTCAGTTTCTGAACAATCAGTTTCAGTTCAGTTTCTGAACATCACCCTTCTGCCATGCGCCTAAACTGCCAAGGAGCATGGAGGCGAGAAACGCGATTTCTATACCCTAGTCGGCCTTAGCTTTAAGAATACGCTCGAGGAGCTGCCACGCTCCAGCTCCTAAAATGCTACCCCCTGTGGGCTGGGGGTAGAATAAGCCCACCGTACCCCTGCGTGTCGTAGAAGGCGACTAAAAGGGAACCCAAGATCACGGTCTGCTAGTGTGCCAAGGGTCTGCATGGCGGAGGGTTTTTTGTCTGTCTTGAACACTAGCAACCTCAACACTACGGTTTGCGAGTGCGCCTACGGTGTGTATGGCGGGCAGGTTTGACACCCGTCGCAAGCACTAGTCGGAAAGAGGTGAAGGGACATCCGGACAAACCGGGCCCGGGGTGGCTGCTTAGAGGATGTTTGGTGGTTTGAATCCCCTTCTTGGTTTGATTCCAATTTGCCCGTTCTGGCCACTGGGCCTTTCATCCTCATCCCCCAGCATGTTGGCCGTGTGCTGCAACCTAGTAATCCGTGGAGGCGGAGATCCTGGCTTTCGGGCTTTGGCTCCTTATTCCGGAGGACGGGTGGCCTGGGCGAGCCGGCCTAAGGTCAATCGGCTATGACTTTTCGGGTCCTGTCGATGTGGGGAGGTGGCTTGTGCTGTATCCATCTGCATCACGGACCCGAACTGTTTGGGTTATCGACGGAGGTGGTGTGTACGGCTTCCTTGGTGGCCTCGCCTCTAGGCATGCTTAGGCTGCCACCTCACCGAGATAGATGGCGGTGTTAGCTTCCTGGTGCAGGGCCCTGGATACGCGGCTACTGGCCCTGCATCGCCCGAGTGCCGCGCGGGGTTTTCTTTTCTGGGGGGCGCACCGCCGCGACTTCTTTTTGCTCTACATGGCAACTACTTCCCCCCCCTCCCCCGATAAAGTTTCTTCCCCCCAAAATTTTTCCCCTCCTCGTCGCACTAGCAAGTGCCAGAGGAGGGAACCCGAGATGGTTGGGCCTGGTGCCCAGTTACCAGACTTCAGTAAGAGTCCGGACCAAGTCCCGAAGTTCCTGGTGGTGCCAGCGAGGGCCGAGATGTTACACAACTCGGTCCATTCGCTGTTCACAAAGCTCTGAAAGGGATCTGTGGTTCTGATCCGAAGGGTGTCTCTCGGCTCCGTGCTGGGGGATACCTTGTGGAAGTTGCAGACGATGGTCAGGCGAAGAGGCTTTTGAAAGCGAGTGCACTGGGGTCATGCCCAGTGCATGTCGAGCCGCATCGTACTTTGAACAGCAGCAAGGGGGTCGTGACATGCTTTGATTTGAGGGGTCTCAGTGATGATGCCATCCTGGACGTACTCAAATCACAGGGTGTTACGGCTGTGAGGCGTTTGACACGGAAAGGCGAGAATGGTGCCCAGCCAACTGACACCTTTTTCCTGACCTTTGATACGCCAGTTGCACCGCAGCACATTACTGCTGGTTACCTGCGCATGAAGGTCAGGAGTTACGTTCCGAATCCGATGCTGTGTTTCCGCTGTCAACGTTTCGGCCATACCAGCGGCTCGTGTAAAGGTAGGCCTACCTGTGTTTCCTGTGCTCAGGCAGCCCATGAAGGCGCTGACTGTGCTGGCCCAAAGCAGTGCGTCAACTGCGGTGGTCAGCACCAAGCCCCTTTGCGGGACTGTCGTGTTTATGTTGAGGAACGTCAAGTGCAGGAACTAAAGGTGAAGGACGGGCTTTCCTACTCGGAGGCCCGAAAGAAAGCCAAGCTATCGACACCGGCAATGACTCATTCTTTTGCGCAGGTGTGCAGTGCACCAACACCTGGCCCAGTTAGTGAGTCTGCTGATTTGGTAGATTTACGGGCTGAGCTCAGGTCTTTGACGATCACGGTGGGCAAACTTATTACTTTGTTGACCCAGCAACATCCATCTCTGCAGGGTCTTTTGGGTCCTTTGGACCCGGTTGCTGCCTTGCCGTCTACATCTGCCCAGCCTGCCGTCTACATCTGCTCCTGCTGCTGTTCCTGCTGCTGCAACTGTTCCGACTGTTCCCAAGCAGGTTAAATCTTCAGCTAAACCTCCGCCTGCCCGGAGTGAACCACAGAAAACGTTGAAGAAGAAGGCTCCTGCTGGTAAAGCCTCGACACCACCCGTGAGGACGTCACCACCAGGAGAGAAGGTAAAACGGTCGTTGAACGGCCAGCTTGCTGAGGGGTCCGTTGTGTCCCCTCAACATCTTGATACTACTTTGCCCATGGAGCAGGGAGAAATTTCCTGTTCCAATTCTCCGGAACTTTTTCCTCCTTCCGAGGACAACTTCATTCTGAACCTCACTCCATCTTTTGATTCGGGTGAGGATTCGGATGTTTTCGGATCGCCCAGAGGAGGAGTTGAGGAGAATGATTCAGTCTTCAGCCTGCCCTAATGCCTGCGCATGCCATCGTTCAGTGGAACTGCCAAAGTTATCGGACCCATGCCGAAGAGCTGCGGCTGCTTTTGTCGCATTGGCGACCTCTGTGCTGCTGTCTACAGGAAACCTGCTTTAAGGCGTCAGATAATCCGGTTGTTCGAGGTTATTCTGTCTGCCGTCTGGATGCTGACCCTGTGCCACGTGCACATGGTGGTGTTGCAGTACTGGTTCAACACTCTCAGCCACATGCCAGTGTGCCTCTGCACACTAGGCTTCAGGCGGTAGCAGTTAGAGTTTCTTTCCACTTCGATATTACTGTCTGTTCGCTTTATTTGCCACCGGATGAGGTCTTTGGGGTTGGTGACCTGGAGGACCTGGTCCGCCAGCTTCCTGCCCCTTTTCTGTTGCTGGGCGACTTTAACAGCCACCACGTCCAGTGGGGGGGACCTCATACGGACAACAAAGGGAGGATCCTTGAGGAGTGGATGCAGAGGGGGTCCGTCTGCATCCTGAACGATGGAGCCATGACTCACTGTAACCTGGCCACGGGCAATTGGTCAGCGGTGGACTTAGCCTTCTGTTCGCTAGCGATCCCCGTTCATTTCACTTAGGCTGTCACTGCCGATCTGCATGGGAGCGATCACCTCCCCATTGTGTTGTCCACAACACGAGCGGGTTCTGTGGCCTCCAGGTCAGCTCGGTGGGCGCTTAAACGAGCTGAGTGGTCAGCCTTTGCTGGGGCTGCTGTATTTCAGCGTGCGGTTGAGGACTTTTCTGATGTGGATGAACTTCCACTCATTTCACTGATGTGGTCCTTGCTGCTGCTCATGCTACTATCCCGCGTATGTCCACGCAGCCGAGACGAGTTCCTGTTCCGTGGTGGACACCAGCTTGCGGACTGGCCATTTAGGCCTGCAGGCGTGCTTTGCGTGCATTTACGGTGAGCTCCACTACTGAAAACTTTGTAGCCTTTTAACGCTGCCGTGCCCGTGCCCGGAATGTTATCCGTGAGGCTAGGCATGCTTCGTGGTTGGCTTATATTAAGTCAATCACGCGCTCCACATCTTCTCGGCAAGTGTGGAGGAAGGTGCGCCAGATCTCGGGGAAGAGCATGCCTTCCCCGGTGTCGCAGTTAAAGGTAGCGAATGCCGTGATCTCTTCTGTGCCGGATATCGCCAATTGTCTTGGGTCTGCTTTTGCGCTAGTCTCGAGTGTTGACCATTATGATCCTGGTTTCCTCGGGATTAAGCGTAGAGAAGAGGCTCACTCTCTTGACTTTCGCTCCGATAGGCTAGAGGAGTACAATTTGCCGTTTACCTGGCAGGAATTTGTTTCAGCTTTGTCCAAGTCGCATGACTCCGCCCCGGGGCCTGATGATGTTCACTATCAACTGTTGAAACATCTGCCTCTTGCCTCCCAGCAGTTCTTGCTGGGGATGTTCAACCGTGTGTGGGCAGAGGGTTCTATTCCAGCAGCGTGGAGGACAGCAGTGGTCATCCTGATTGTAAAACCGGGCAAAGACCCTACTTCTCCTTCCAGTTATCGCCCAATCGCTCTGACTAGCTGTGTCTGTAAACTTATGGAATGGATGGTCAGTGAGCGGTTGGTCTGGGTGTTGGCATCACGGGGATTCTTATCTGCGTCCCAGTGTGGCTTTCAACGGTTTCGGTCGACTATCGATCATCTAGTTGCCCTTGAATCGGATGTGAGGGAGGCTTTCCGCTTGCGTCAACATCTGGTTCAGGTTTTCTTTGACTTGGAGAAGGCTTATGATACGACCTGACGTTATGGGATTCTCCGTAATCTCTATGACTGTGGCTTGAGGGGAGAGATGCTACTGTTGCTTTCCGCTTACCTCTCGGGCCGTTCTTTTCGCGTTCGTGTCGGGGCGACGCTTTCCCGCCAGTTTGTCTTAGAGAATGGTGTGCCTCAAGGTGGTGTTCTTAGTGTCATCTTGTTTGCTATTGGGATCAACCCCATTGCTCAGCAGGCCGCTGTTACCCAGTCATTGTTTGTCGATAACTTCGGCCTGCGCTTTTGGGCAGCTCGCATGCAGACCTACGAGCGACATCTACAGCTGGCGATTAACAAAGTCCAGACCTGGGCGGTCAGTAATGGTTTCCGGTTTTCTCCGGACAAGACTGTGTGCGTCCACTTTTGCCGCCAACGAACACTGCATCTGGATCCTTGCCTGTACTTGGGACAGGCACATATTCCTGTTGTCCCACAGGCACGTTTCCTGGGTCTGGTGTTCGATTCCAGGTTATCTTGGCTTCCACAGTTGGGTAAACTTAAGGACAAGGCTTTGCGGGCGCTTAACATCTTGCGGGTTCTGTTGGGCACTTCATGGGGTGCCGATCGCACTGCCATGTTGCGCCTCTACCGAGCCCTTGTCCGCAGCAAACTTGATTATGCGTGCATGTTCTATGGTTCAGCTAGTGACTCGACTCTCCAGATGTTGGACACTGTGCATCACAGTGGCCTGCGTCTGGCGACTGGGGCATTTCGAAAGTCTCCAGTGGTCAGCCTCTATGCTGAGGCCTTTGTCCATTCGTCGGCGACAGCTTGCCATTCAGTATGCTGTGCGGTTGCGTGCTGTGCAATCCAGTCCTGCTTGGTCCATGGTTTTTGGGCCACACTTGCGAGTCGGTAGACGCAGTGTGGGTAAGGGTGATTTCCGCGATAGGCTCCAGCAGTCCTGTCAGGAAATAGCCTTTGAAATACCCTGCGTCTTGAGGCTTGGTGGGATGCCAGTGGCCTCTTAGCTTGTCCCAGGTGGCATTTTCATTTTCGCTCTGGCGTCCCTCCCGTAGGGTTCCACTCTACCAGCAAGGTACTTGCAGGAGTTCCGGCGGCTGTGTTCTCAGTACGCCGGTTATCTGTGGCTGTTTACTGATGGGTCGAAGTCAGACGTTGGCATGGCGTGTGCTTGTGTGTGTAAGGGAGTGACGGTTGCCCATCGCCTTCCATCAGGCTATTCTGTGTTTTCTGCAGAGCTTTTGGCTCTCGGTTTGGCAGTGGAATGGATCCTTGACCTTCAGGGCACGCATTTCATTGTCTTTAGCGATTCCATGAGTGCCCTGGAGTCCTTGGCGAATTACAATCCTCGGAACCCCTTGACACAACGTGTCCAAGCTTTGCTTTCCCGCTTGCCTGGCCGGCGAAAAACCGTGCTTTTCTGCTGGATCCCGGGCCATGTTGGGATAGGTGGAAATGAGCAAGCGGATTCTGCAGCGTAAGGGGCCGTTTCTGACCCGCTCCGGAGGGATCTCGGCCTTGTTCCCTCAGACGCCTTTCCAACTCTGCGTCTGAGGTTACACGCTTTTTGGCACGCCTTGTGGGACGGTCAAGTCGGTAATAAGTTCGTGCTATTAAAGGCACTGTTGAGGAATGGCACTCGGCGTGTCGCCGCAGTCGCCGTGAGGAGGTGGTGTTGGCCCGTTTGCGCGTTGGTCACACTCGACTTACTCACTGTTTCCTTTTGCGGGGGGGTTGACCCTCCTGAATGTTCTTGGTGTCGACGGCCACTTACGGTCCGGCACTTCCTTGTTGATTGTCACCGTCTTGATGGTGTTCGTCGTCGTTTCCATCTTCCGCATGACATTGCGCGTCAATTGGGTGATAAGTCTGTCCTCCTGTCCGGTGTTTTTCAATTTTTGCAGGAGGTACAGGTGTATGACAAGATTTAGATTAGGGGTTTGAATGACATCTCTGTAATGTGTGGTGCAGTGGCAACCCGGACCACTGCACTGTGACTGAGGTTGGCGCCAATGACCAAGTGGTCGACGCGCCATTAAGCCTCAATCCCCCCCACCCCTCCTAAACTGATGACAGACCTTCCACATCTAAAACAATCAAGAAATTGATCAAATGTAGGACGTGTTTTTCTTAACGCTTCAGTTCATAAACAAACGATATGGTAACCATACATCACTCCAACGGTCTGGCCACCCAATAGCTACATGCGCCTATTGTTCAGATTGTAAGCCATAATACCACTGACAACAAAAGCCTCGATAAAACCATTGTCTACCTGGCACATGCATGAATTGTCCTTGAGCCAGGAGATAAGACACACGATTTGTAGCCCAGTCGGCCTTGGCTTGAAGAAGCCATTCCCTTTCTGGCTTGCGATTGAGCTATCATTCAGCCAGGAGGCGAGGCATGCGATTTGGACCCAATCGGCCTTGTCTTGATAAATCCATCCCCTTTTTGGCATGCACCTAAGCTGACAATGAGCCAGGAGGCGAGACACACGATTTCTTAACAGTCGGCCTTCGATTGAAGAAGCTTTATCAATCTGTGCTGCAAGGCCGTTTCAACGCTGTAGCACGCGAGTTGCTGCATGCTTGAACTAAACATGCTTGGAGCAGAAATAAGTCGCTAAGAAGTCGCATACTCCTTTGTGCCGCTCTTGGTTTTTTTATTCCAATAAATTTTGCAGACTTTGCATGGGTTTCCTTGTTTCACAAATTTTAAGGATTTTTGCTTAAAAGCCATCTCCTTCCCCGCTACGTGTGATGCTTTGAAACAGCAACTACATGTCGCCCATAATTTCTGACTAATATAAAAGTTTTCGTGCAAGGCGAAATCGTACCTAGAAACTATTCGTGTTTACCACAATTAGGCTGGACTATAGCTGAGTAGAGCACGAGCTAATAGCACACTATTGATCGAATGTCGATGGTTTACAAATGCAAAAGTTGAAATATTTCTGACACTCTTTTCTGTTATCAATATTCTATTTTGTTTAAATATGCCTAATTTCGCATTAATCTTTTCGTAGATTTACGTATTTTCATTTAAATTTAAGGCTAAATAGGTAGTTTGTATTTGAAATATCCAATATGCAACTCCAACAGTCGTTCCATCAGCAAGCTGCACGTGCCTCATTGTTGAATGTCGGCTGTTAGCATTGCCAGCCGTAATCCTACCGACAACACTACTTAATACCACATACGAAGGTGAGGTGATGTATCTAGACACACGCTAGTAACAGTAGATCATCCCATTGTAGACTTCCGATTGTTAAAAATTGATTGTTAATGATAAAAAGGCGGCTCACTAGCAGACATGTGTCTGTTAACTGTAAGCAACTGAAAGCATATTTTGGCATGTTGAGGATAAATCCCAATGCAACAGAAATGTTTCAAATTGTGGAAAATGTAAGGGGAAGGGTCAGAGATTAAGAAAAACTAAAATTTAAAGGATGAGTGTCCACCAATCATAGAGAAAAAGATGCGTCAATAACGTTGTTTTTATGTTACTGTCTAGTTAGCTAGCTAGCTGACTAGCTAATAAGATTTTTCCCATGTTAAATCCCATAGACTTTTTGCTCATGGCTAGCGCAAAATTGCGAAGGCCTACGTACCTGAATTTTTGAACACGGACGGTGATCTGAGGATGGTCCTTTTGTTGGTTTGGGGGTTGTAGGGGTCAGGACAAATGCGTGGGAGGGTTTTGAAATTTGCCACCGACGAATTTAAATTTCGTTTCTTTTCCAAGTTGCAACCAAAGATTTTAAGCAACAATGGCTTGAACAATCAAGACTGGTCCTTAGATTTATTGGAAAAGCCTGGACGAACTAAAAACTGAACTGTAACGAAGGACAAAATAAAGAAACATTAACGTTGCCGTGGATTGCGTAAGAATAAAGGGATGCACGTTAGATGATGGTTACGCAACAATACGAGCATACACGAGCTAATGGGTTTTTTGTTAATAACCCCCCAAAAAATGCTTCGCGTTCTGCTGTTTTAGTAACAGCTACCTTCGGGTGTTTCTGCATGACTAAATGTGAACTAAATCTTGAAAAATTAAAGGGAAGTTGCAGGGATAAACAAAACAACTGAAGGGATGCTCTGATTGAGTGAGCGAAGCGAACGAAATCAGCAATTGTTAGTCAGTGTGTGCAAAATTGAGATTGAAGCATCCTAAACAGACGGTGTAACCTTATGTACGTTCACAGTCCTATGAAAGTTGTGATATCCACCCAAAACCAAAACTGGTAGAAAAACCCGCCAAGTTTCCAAAAACGGTCGGCCTTTAAAGGTAGTGATATCATTCCACCAGGGAAAGGTCGCCAAGGTTAATCCTATTAGCCAAGTTAATCGCACCGAAGAATACTTTGCACGTTAAATGAAAACTTGCAAGATTGTTACCGCTGTAGCAATAGTCTAGTTATCATTTAACTTTCGAACTATTAGTAGGTGCGATTAACTTGGCTAATAGGATTAACCTTGGCGGCCTTTCTCTGGTGGAATGATATCACTACCTTCAAAGGCCGACCGTTTTTGGAAACTTGGCGGGTTTTCTACCAGTTTTGGTTTTGGGTGGATATCATTAACACTTAATTTATACTTAATTTGACTTCTCTTGCTCCGGCAGCGCTGTTTGTTGAAAAGTATAGAAAAACCATTTTGTTAGATGAAATTAGTTTCCTGGCCCGAATTTCACCAGACAGGATCGATAGTTTCTCACTTGGGAACAATTTTTAACGCAATAGGATGTAAGAGAGCAGATACCTTTGCACAGCCCTTGTGCCAGGACATCCAGTACAGCACTGTCTGAATTAACTCATTTTCCCTTAATTTTATTATTTTTGTTCTACCAGTGCTGTTGGCAGAAAAGTTCGGTTCTGGGTCGATGGCCCTTGCTACCCTTTGCCCATTCTTATTGGTGTGCCAAATTTTTCTAAAGGTGCCAGTTCATCATCTGTCATTTTTGTTTTTGGTGCTACCATTAGTGTGTCTTTGTTATCTAACTTTAGACTTTTCGTTTTTTAGGAGAAGAAACGACTCTGGAATCCGAACTTCTAAGCGGCTTGGGGAGACCAAGTAGTTGCGCCGAACTTCTGTTGTTGGGTAGTTATTGTCATGGAAGTTTCGCTTCTCAAACACATTTTCATCCATTTTCGCCATAGATTTTTGCCACGGATTTAAAACTGGTCTGGCATCAGGTTTGCTGTTCAGCCTCATTAAAGTAGTGCTCTTGAACATTTAAATTACATCCTGGCTTGTATTTTACCCTGAAAAGCTTATTAGCTGTACGTAAAGTTTGCACGATTCAATAGAGGCCCTTGCGGGTCTAAAAATATGTTTGGGTGAAACCTTTTTATTTTACACTCAACACTGGAAAGTATAATTTTCTCATAACTTTAAGGCAAAAAATACCGATATTGATGATCAAATGCACCATTTTAGTTAGTGTTTTTTTCTAGAGATTTTAAGTGTTGCTTAATATCAAGCCGTTAGCTTAAACCATTATAAAATTATTGATGAAAAACTGCAAATAATTTCCAAAAAGACAGATAGGAGTAAGAATATTAAAAATTATCCACGAATATTTTGTTTCTTTCAATACTTTTTATTATTTTTCTCTACATTCATGTTTTCCCCTATATTTTCGTTACGAACATTTAGACTTGCAGAGAGTTCTCGAGAACCAGACAATTTCTTTTTTGGCCGAAAAATACACGGTTTACGTTTTGCTGCAAAAAGGAATTAAAAAAATTAGATTACGCGCTGTTTTTTTCGTCTACCTTAGTTAGGCTTTAGTCATCAGTTAAATTTTATATTAACTCACTCCTTCTGGGGCGTCATCAAGGGAAACTCATTTCTAACATTCTATTCCCTAGGCCATACTAAATCGGGATTATACACTGTTTACCCAAGACTATGGTATAAAGCTGCTCCGTTTCAAGTTTACTGTGATATGGTGACAGATGGAGGAGGATGGACGGTAAGACTTGATTGTGAAAAACTTGGCGTGTTTTAGGGCACTTCTGTACACACATTGCCACAATATTATTTTTGTCGTCAAAACGTGGCTCCATGATGGTATTACTGAAAGCATGATCATTGGAGCCAAGGGTTATGATGTGGTGCGGCTTGACCGTGGATCCAGGGATTGGAGCCATTTGGTTGCATATTACTGGGTTAAGGTTACTTTAGCTTGTGACCAAGTTGGTAGTGGTATAGCGGCAATGACCCTCCTGATACCTATATTCAAGTTGAACTTCATACTCTGCTACTTGCCTGCTATTGCCTGCTTACCTGCTGTTGGATGCTTTGAGTAATTTAATTTTGGGTGCTATGAGATCGGATTCTTCAAATGTACAGTTGGGCAAGTTTATTCTTTTCAGTTAATTGGGACACACTGGCTGCTAGTGATCGTCATCATCGTTCCTTCTTGGATTTTCTTGCTCCTCTCGGGTTAACACAACTTGTAAAAAATCCTACGACGGGAAATAATAACAACCTAGATCTGATTTTTACCCAGGAAGAGAGCCTTTTGTTCGATGTGATTATAAAGGATCATATTGGCACGATCGACCACTGTTTAGTAGCCTTTAAAGTACACTGTTCCTTTCCACATCAAACAGTGAATTTGTGCTTGCTGGGAAGAATAGATTTTAACAGTCTGCGCGGATGCCTTTCTGAGGTTGATTGGGATTAGATTTTGAGACTGAGCAGACGTAGCGTGGACCAAAACTGGGGAGACTTGAGTTGCATCTTGGATGAGCTAGTTTCCAGCTGTAGATTGCCACCTCGTCTTCGTAGACTGGACAAACCCCATCCATTTCTACGTAAAATTACGAAGTTGGCAAATAAAAAGTTTAAACTGCGGCTTAGATTTACACTGGATCACTCGGAAGGAAACTTACCGTTGTACGTACAATACTTGCAGAACCACTTACAACCACTTACCACTTACCACTTACTTTAGTGGAATCCTGGCATCGTGTTAAAGAATCCACTATTATTTCGGAGGGCAGCATTTCGGCCCTTTTCCGCTTATACAAGCAGAAAACTTCTACAGCACGCACGTTCCACCATTAATACAGAATGCAAATTTTCTTACTGAACATTTTGACAAGGCTGAGGCCCTTTGTAATTTCTTCTCAGTAGGGCATCCAATCCCGGGATCCTGGTGATTTTTTAATCCCAAAAAACCCGGGATTTTGGCTGCCGAAATCCCTGGATTTACGGGATTGAAAATAGTCTTAATTCGTATAAAAAAGTTATACATTAGTTCTTTTTTTTCTCTCATGAATTTAATGTTACATTCTTCTCGTCTGTATACTCGAGTCTATCTGTATCTAAATTCTGGACAGCGTTGGAATTGAAATATTCTTCAGTGGCCTTGCAACACCATCAAATAAAATGGATAAAAATTCGTCTTTTGCTTACTGACTCTGGTGTGAGAAAGAGAAATAAATGTTATCACGCAATTTCAATTCCACACACAAAAAAATACTGAAACTGTCTTTTGTTTATTTGTCTCGTTACTGCAGCGTCATTGGTCAAAAGGACTGCAACATCCGTCCTTATGTAAGCCTCACTATGACTTTCATGTTAAACGTCAAACTTTGAAACCCTATAATAGTTGCCTCCGGAATTGACATCACCAACGAAATTCAGTCGTTGGAGTGGGGCCATAACGTTTTCACGACATAAAACATTTTAATGACAATAGAACTGTTCAGCCTCCACATTATAGCCATTTCTTATTGTTGTACTCTACTGCGCTTTGTACCAGAGATCGAACCAGCGAACTACTTTCTAATCTAGACACACGCTAGTGTGTCGCGCCAAGTTAGGTAACAATCATCACACCAACATCACATCAATTCAATTGTCGAGGTTGTAAACCATTGTAGTGCGGCGCCATAGCGTCAGTGTCTTATATCTTGAAGCATAGTTGGGCATATTTCAGGTACTTGGGGAAAAATAATAATGCGGTACAAAAGCTTAAATTGTGTTGAAATCAAGAGCAATGACCCACCCAGCTAAGCTGGTTTCAATGCAAAATCTGCCCCTCAATAACGTTGAAAATGTGTAAAGCTATAGCTAGCTACTAAAAGCTACTTTTAGCTTATTCTGCTCAGCTCATCCCCCTGTTAATTTCCATATAGGGTGATTAATTATTCATCAATACCGAGATAACGGGATGGCTTCCAGCTATGAAATTGGACGAATGGCTACAGTACGATACGAACTGCGTACCTTTTATGGTTTGGAGCCGGTGGGGGGGGGGGACGAGGATGGCGTGGGATGGCGCGTAAGTAAGAAAATATTGTTATAACCATTGTTAGTATTGTCCTCATCGTCTCTCATTGGACAGCCAAAGTTCGAACAATGACAACGTGTCTACTGTCCTGCGTGCCTAGACACACACACTAGTGTAGCACGATGAATCTAAATAACATTGCCACAGAAATTGTATTCACGTCCAATTCACGAAAAATAAACCATCTGTATAAACATAGCAAAATAAACAAAGGCAAAAACTGGTGAAGAGGCCACCAAGTTGACAGTGATTCAGCCCTTCAAAGGAGTAATATCAATTCACCAAAACTAACGAAATAAAACAAATTACAACAATTACAATTGACATGCCCCTTTATTACCCATCTGCATGGTACTGGAGTTGAGTCTAACACAATTAAAAAAAAAAAGGACTGATATCACATAAAAAACCAAAACTGGTAAAAGGGGCCGCCAAGTTCCGAATGGTTCGGCCCTTCAAAGGAGGGATATCAACACACCAAAACATTCGCCAACTTATTCGCACCGAATAATACTTTGGACGTTAAATGAAAACTTGAACATTGTTACCGAAATTAGCGATGTTCTAGTTTTCATTTAACTTTCGAACTATTAAGCGGTGCGATTAACTTGGCAAATGTTTTGGTGCGATGATATCACTCCTTTGAAGGGCCGAACCATTCGGAACTTGGCAGCCCATTTTACCAGTTTTGGTTTTTGATCTGATATTTATAACTTAAAATGTAGATATTAATTAAGGACCAGGGCCTTTTTACACGTTCTTTCAATATGACTACATTGTAATGTGACTACAGTATTGTTGATGTTATTATTCGTGTTGGGGAAATAAACCACCTAGATAACAAACCATTGAACCGATTTTAAAGTTTTATAGCTAAAAACGTAGGTATGAACAAGGCCCAGGGCTTTTTGAACGCTATTTAAATGTGACTACAATATTATTGTTGTTGCTATGTTGTTAGAGAAATTTTGCCCCGCCTAGAAATAGAACCAATGAATCGATTTTTAAAATTGTGTAACAGTCTACAGAGTGGAAAATGTATCACAACTAGATTAAAAATAACAACTTAAAAATACTCCCATTGATTTAAACTTTGAAAAAAAATAGCAGATCATTTTAAATTAACGAAGAACATGCTACCAACTAGCTGTGCTCACTTAAGTTTTCACCTTGTGAGTAATTCAAACAATGAAGTTTTCGAACACAACCTTCCTTTCATGTATTTTTTTTTTGCCACTGAAAATAAGAATAAATCCCGAAATTTCGGGAATAATCCCGGGATTCCGGGATTGACAGAAAATAATCCAGAAATCCCGGTATTACAAATATGTCTCGGGATTGGATGCCCTACTTCTCAGCCAGTGGTATTATGGACGATCATTGCCCGTTGCCATAACCTAGAATCTATGGACCATTTTAATAGACCGGTGTGAATCTGTAGATTTTCCACCATGGCTAATCTGCTAGAAAATATCTAACTTGATGCCTAGTCAAGCAACCGGTCCAGGTGGTTATTCGGCCTTCTTCTATAAACAGATTTGCCGGGGTATTAGTTTTCCACTCCCTTATTTTCAAACTTTCTTTTAAGTCTGGCACCTTACCATCGCTCTGGAGCACGGCCAATGTTGGACCAGTCTTCAAGAAGGGAAATCTTGCTCTCTGCTCTAACTACCATCCAATTGCCTTAACGGTGGTACCGACTTTGCCCATTAGGGTGTCTTTGCCCATTTTCGGGATAAACCATTATATTCTCACTAGATGGCACAGCGTTGACAATAGATAAATTTCGGTTCCGGCCGTGGTGTGCAGTATACGTTAATTCAAAGTTAAGCTTAAAATTCCGTCAATTTGTGTGGTTTAACTGCTTCTAATTGGATGGGAATCTTGTAATTATTGTAGGGATTTTTTAGTTTGCCAAATTGTGCTTAAAGGATCCAGATGAATGGTTGTAAAAAAAAGTTTTGAGATTCGTTGATATCTGAGGTCGTAGCCACCAGTTACTTTTGGCGCTTGATAAGTTGACTTCGGCGGTTGGCATTGGCGTACCTACCGATGTTATTTGCATCGATTTTAAGAAGGCATTCTAATCGGTGGTATACAGGAAACTTTTATTTAAACTTGAAGAGATAGGCTTTGGAGGATTGCTTTTGAATTGGCTGGTGTCATTTATCAGTGGTCCTCCCAGAGAGTACTTGTTGAGGTAGTATTTTCATCTTCTTCTGATATAAACAGTGGAGTTTCGCAGAGCTCTGTTTTGGGTCCCTTGCTTTTTTTTAATTTTATTTGACGCCTTATCTGGCATTAATGATAGGTCCGAGCTATACAAATTTGCGGACGACCTAAACCTTGGTTGGCAATTGTCGATGCAGAGCTCGAGAACTCCTTTCAGATAATATTGCCTTTTTCTCGGAGTGGCAACTTTCCATCTCCGTGTTAAAGTGTTGCACACTTCATTTTGGTAAGTGTGGAAACGTGTCCCGTTATATACTGGGGAAACACCGATGCCCAATGGAAATAAGATACGTGATCTTGGTGTATGGTTCACCGCCGACCATAAACCGTCTTTGCACTGTAGAAAAGTTATGGCACAAGCTTTCTGTTAGCTATCAATAATTGTTAACCGATGTTTTACCTCGGGACATATCACGACCAAAGATTGGGCTTTTCCAGTTTCCGTGCGACTCCTGTTGTAGTACGCCAGCCCACTGTGGTCTCCATCACTGCTAAAAGATGTGGACTTGGTTGAATCAGTTCAGCGCAAATTCACTAAGATCTGCTGGTTTTCGCAACATCCCTGCATCAGCGCATTTATGGGCTAGAGACTTTGGAGGTGCGAAGACTAAAATCAGATCTAGTATTGACGTTCAAGATTATCCATGGATACTTGAGTGTTCACCAGCCGCTTTTCGATTTTAATCTCGTCACCTACACGAGAGGACATAAACTCAAGTTGCAGATACATCATTCGCACCTATATTGTAGGAAATATTTCTTTACAGTTCATGTGGTTCCTGTCCATAATTCGCTCAGTGAAGAAACTGTTGCAGCAAACTCGAGTGCCTCTTTGAAAAGACATTTAAGTAAGACTGACTTCAACAGGCTCTTGCTTAGATAATTACTGAGATTTTTAAATAAAATTGGGAGTGGTATTAGTGGCTCCAGCCTTTCCACCTAGCCGACCACTGCAAGATGAGTGAGAGGTCAAATCCAATATTATTATTATTATTATTATTATTATTATTATTATTATTAGCTGAAAAGATTGTGTGTTTATGGACGGTTAGCCTAACGGGCTTCAATCTACCTGTAGGTTTTAGCTTTACGTTTTAATGTTTTATTGTTTTAATGTTCAAACAACGCCTAGCAATGTTTTACCAATATATTTTCATTTTTTAAACAATATTCTTTACATCGAGGACATTCTTAAACTTATCGGACAGATTATCTGCTAATCCGATCCAATTACGCCGCTTCCATCGAAAATGACGTCACTATTTAGTTTTCAGAAATGGATTAGATGCTTCAGAATATTCATGAGCGTCTGTTCACTATTATGATTACGTTGTCAAGAATGTTGCTAAGCCGTTTTCATCATGTACCGACCGAAAACACGTTTGTTTCTGATAGTCGAATGAATTGTTACCTTAGTTTAGTTTAGTTGGGACATTCTGTGTGACGGTAATCTCCAATATTTATTAATTATGCAAGCATAAGTTGGTTAAATTTAAATCATTAAAACTACAAGAACAAACACGCAACAACCATCCTGGGCATTGCACAAAACCCGTAGGGTGGAAAATAATAAAAAAAGAGAACAAATACAATTTTTAATTTAAAAAAATTAAAGTAACAGTGGAAGGGACTTCGGTGTGGGCAGTGAACTGGCATAATTGAAAGTAACGAGAGTTCTGTAAGCTAGCTATTTGCACTGTGATGCCCATTTTTTCCTGGTGGCAACAAGTTATAACATTAAATTCTTGTTATATTCTTCGCATGTGATTATGGACAGGTGGATTACAAGATGAAATAAAAATGGCTCAAATGGCTCTCAAATACAAATTTTGATTCGGATATTAGGAATTTAAATAAAATGTTTGTATTTGAGGTGTCAGGTTGATGTCCTGTATTTTGTAATTGCTCTAGTTTTTTATTCAAGTAATTTCAGTTTGGATTTACAATTTACGGGGCCTCTGAAACTGGACTAGTTTCTGCTAACTTGTTGGTGGAGGCATGGAGATTAAGGGATAGTAGTGTGATAGTATAGAAGTCTGTGGTGGAGGGGGGGACGGCATATGAGATTTGGCAAATAGTAATTTTTCCAAAACTGAGTAGGAAGTTTGAATTTTTTGTGTGTTGACATGCTTTAGCGTATGGTTATTTTTACTGACAAATCTAGTGTACTGTGAGTGGAGGTACCGTAACACCAGCGGTGTATGGCGCTGTAAAATATCTAGGAGGAGGTGGGGCAGTTGGGTGGGGGTTGGTTTGCATTTATTGCCATTTAATGCAAGCGATGTTAACGTACCGAATGATTTGGGAAAACGAGTAGCCATTTTCATTGAAGACTGAGAAATCAGTGAAGTCCACAAAAAGGCACGTTAGTTTAGTGAGTTTTGGCCGGGTTTTAGTTCAACTCCTTTGGATGCGAGGATAGTTTTATCGCTTTGGGGGATTGAAGCTGAGCATGAAACAACTTCGCTGCTTGTTTATCCCAATGGATGAACCAGTTATTGAGGCACACATGTTTGAAATTGGTGTTTTAACAGAACAGTCGTCTCAACAACTTGTGTGCCTTATAATAAACCGACTGACCAACATTAGGATTATGCTGAATGATAATAAGCGAAATTCAGTCATCATCTTCGTCATTAAAGGAGCGTCCATCTACGGTATGGAAAGCAACAAGAATTAGTGAACACAAACAAGGTTAGAAACGATTCTAAAACAAGAATGAAGCACAAGCGATGTTTTCGTTGAAAGAGAAGTTTTAGCTATTAAAACACATTCAAATTTAATGCAGCAAAGCTCTTTCGCCAAGTATGATGATGGTAAGGCCTTTCGCCCTGATTCTGCCTTATTAGGCAAAAGCGCTTGGCTACATTAAATTTAAAAGTGTCTTAATGTCTAAAATTTCTGTTATTTTACTTTGTACTCCTCTTTCGTCGTTTTCCATTGTTAAAAGTGGCTGTCTATTAATTGAAGACAATACAGTTTCACAATGAACTGACTTCTTACCAAAGAGAAACCGGCGTCTTACTAAATATTTCATTACGGTTAACGGTTTTAATAAGAGCTTAAGGGCACGAAGCGATGCGCTCAATCACAAAACAAAATACAAATGTACTGCAAATTGTGTTACAGCATGCCTGCAATAATCCACACTCAACTACCCATCGAGATGACACATGCTATGCTAAATCTAGACACACGCTAGTGTGTTGCCATCGCATAATATTAAAACAAGGGACAAAGCATGGGCAGAACCTTGACGTATACGCAAATGTTCCGTTTTTTCATAAACAAAACTACGTGGAGAATGGATACACCGTACTCATGTCAGACCAACCCGTACCATTTACAATAAAAAGAACCAACAAATTAACTAAACATAGAGCTCGTATCCCCAGACTCACAGCTGTGAAGGTAACCAAATAAAAACGGATTAGAGTTCATTCGAACGCAACGAACTACAATTTAAACTCCAATTCCAGGGAACAATGGCTTCCACGCACACGTATACATGTCACTAATCAAATAAATAAAACGGTTGGATATTAAAAAACACATACAAACATACAATATACACACGCACAATGAAACAGAACAAAAACCTAAACTCACAAAC
>JAHWFP010081415.1:0-14027 GCA_023313725.1 Lithobius niger
ACGCCAAGCTCATTCTCCAAGCTAATCCTACTGAGTAATAGTTCGAAGGTTAAATGAAATATATGAAAATTGCTTACTGAGCAATTTTCAGTTATTTCATTTAACGTTTGAAGTATTAGTCGGTGGGATTAGCTTGGCAAAAGAGCTTGGCGTTTGGTATCACGACTTCCCACGGCCGAAAAGCTTGGCGGGAATCCTTAACAAGTTTTGTTTTGGGGTAGATATCAGATTTTTTTAATCCAAATTGATGAAATCCATTTTTTTTCTTTGTAATTATGAAATGGAAACGCCAATCTAGTTTTCTGGCCCATTTCTTTTTCTTCTTTTTTTTGGGGGTTTCGTTAGATTTTGAGAACAGCAATCACCTTTTTTCATTTGATTAGCATTTTTGCTAGTATTGCAGTATCTCCTTGAATATCAAATTAGGCAGCAAATTTGACCAAGTAACACCAAACTCATGTTGCTGCTAGGACCATACCAACGACCGAATACCGCCGATATTGCATCAACGAACTTTTAAAGGCACAACCGAAAGACATAATGCCGAATGTTCACTGTCCATTCAATTCTTCCCTTCAGGCATCGTATCAAGGCTAGGAAAGACAGTATCTTGAAACCATTTTGATAGAAAAATGGCACTCCATTTCTGCATCCCTGAAGAAGTTGTATTACTTGACTGAAATGAAGAGGACATTTTCCATAGCCTGGGAATCATAGTAGACGCTTGATGACATCTGGGCAGCAGAACAAGGTAAATAACATTCAAAAGTACTAAGCGGTGCCTATTAAAAAACTAGCGGTAGTGGTGCACTAGTTAACTTAATTAATGAAGGTGGTTTAAGGCTTGGTTAAATCCGCGTCACCGATCGACCAACCTCGGGCTGGAAGACCTTAGACCATCACGAATGGAACAAGACTAATCAAGCTCATGTTTCTCACAAAGTGTGCCGCCTGTAATGGGCATTATAGGCTATTTATTAACTCATTATGGATGGCCGTCATACTACACCGCGCGACAGATAATCCACAACAAGAGGGACCTCAGTGAACGCCCTCTATATAAAGGTATATAGTTAAAGACACTACACCAGTTGCCTATATAATTAAACAGCTAAATTCAGTCCTTGTACACACGAGTAGTATTTAAGGCTTATACGAACTATATGGAGTACTTTGGATCACTGGATTACTTCATGGAATACTTTGGATTAGGCCTACCAAATTACTACATAAAATAATTTGGATTACTGCATTACTACATGGAACACTTTGGATTACTGCATTAGTACAACGAGTACTTCAGTTTACTGGATTATAGGAACAGGGTGACGATTTGGATTACCGCATTACTACACAGAATACTTTAGATTATTGGATCACTACATGAATACTTTGGATTACTGCATAACTACACGAGTATTTTGTATCACTGGATTACTTCATGGGATACTTTGGATTAGGCCTACCACACTGCGACATAGAATACTTTGGTTTACTGGCACGCTTGGTTTCACGTCGTCCAAGACCATCTAACCATAAACTGCCGGGTTAAAAGCACTAACAACGAATTACCAACAACGTCACATCACAGCTTTGATTAGTGTTAGCGGACGCACAAGGACGTGGTAATCTTCTCATTATTGGATTTCTCTGTATTGCAGCATTAAAAGAACATTATTTTACGATAACGGTGAATGTCCTTGAAGTCTTCGGACGATTTATTGCTACCTCAAAGGATCCTTTAATTAATTTTAATAAGAATAGAAGATACCGCAGCGCAATACATATATATGATTGAAGTCCTCTCGCCAGCAAAACTAAAACTGTTTATTTCTCCGTTTCTATTCAATATATTTTGACCAAACTTGGCCAGATAGTAGATAGCAACTTTTCCAAACTTTACACCAACTTTTATGCAATTCCGTGCAAGAGTAAACGTAGGAAGCCACACGCAAATTTGAAACTGTTCACTTCTTGTTGTTGTTGTTCTGCTTCTTGGCTGACACGGTTTCAGATAAAACTACTGCACCTACCTAAAATCTGAAACATGATCCGAGCCAGAAATTTCCCTGGGCTTCAACCTTACAGGGACCACTTTTTCAATTGGTCGATCCATTCCGGAGTTACGGGACCCTTACGGGAGTTCAGCGTCAATGCTCTTTTGAGTTTAAATTCGCGCGCCACGCGTCACGAGTACCCGTCACAGTTCAGTCCGCATGCTTTTTGTGTTGTGTTCGCAGCGCGACTGGTGGCAGAATAGGAGGCCTGGTGAATGAAGCGTCGAATTTCTATTGCCACACGTCTTATAACATACTATAAGGAAGCCTTGGAAATGTAAAAAAAAAACTTCAGTGTAAAAAAAAAAAACCCTTCTCCGTCTATGTACTCGAAAACGTTGAACTTAAATCTGAATACACTATTAAGGATCTAGGAATCCATTTGTCTACTGGTCTCTACTTTTCTACCCACTCTAATCAGACGCTGTTTCTTGTCTGGAGATGTTCATATACCCTTGTCGTGCGTTTATTCCGCACATTCATCTAATTCTTAAGTATGCCAGCCCTGCCTGGTCCCCACATCTAATAAAGGACATCAAACATATTCAGTCTTTGCAGAGGTCTTACACTACGTGTCTTTGTGGGCTCTCCTATATGCAACGCTTAGACAGACTTTGCATCGATTCGCTCGAGCTGCGGCAACTAAAAGCTGATTTCTGCCATACCTTTTCGATCCTTAAAGGATTGGTCAATGCTGAACCATCTTCTTTTTTTCACTATACGTGAAAACAATAATATTATACTAGAGGTCGTTCTCTCAAACTTGCTGTTGCCCTTACCAAAAAAGAATGTTCGAGATATTTTTTTTGCAATTCGTGTGGTGCATCCGTGGAATAGCCTTACATCCGGGCTGGTAAATTCTTCCAGTCCTTCCCTGTTTAAACGAGGACTTAAAGAGATTAACTTGTCAAATTTTTTAAAGTGTTTTTGATAAGTTTTTGCTGTATCCCCATTGTTTTTGCTTGCTTTTTATTGTAACTGCTTTGTAAAACCTTAGGTTGGGTATCATTGGATCCTGCTATCACTTCCCAGTCCTATTTACCTTTTTTCTTGGTAAATAAATCTTTATTATCATTACGTACATTCGTGACCGCCGCTTTGACAATTTGAAAAATTGGACAGGCTGGTTTTGCTACATCACCAACATATTTTATTACTTTTAGGCAATTAACTGACAATTTTTATTCGGTGATCTATTACTGTAAATCCTCTCCATTCTTACAGTATTTAATTACAGAAACTCAGATGGCAGGTAAATTATCATAATTTAGAATGGAGTATACAGACCGAATCTGGCTTAACTAATGCTTATGCATTAGGCCTAAAAACGAAGCCGTGACTTTCTGGTTTTTGTATTAAAGGGCAATTACATCCATTTCGACATGCATGTTTGACTTTTGGATCACTTACACATTAACTAAACACAAAAATTGCGGTAAGAATACGCTACTTACGTCCGATATAACAATTTAATTACTGCATCACCAAAACACGACACAGAGATCGCCATTGTTTTGTTGGAACGCTCAGAAATTAATGCCGACAGATGTCACTTTTCGAATTCGACTCGCAGCCGATTGAGATAGCTGTATTGACTGTGAGCAGCTCAAGCCTTCTGACGACCTTCGCTGGCCGGCAGTGTAGTGGCCAGCTAAGGCCGTCAGACGCTTGAGCTTCTCACAGTCAGACGCTATCTCAATCGACTGCGAGTCGAATCGAAGAGATCCGTCTGTCGGCATTAATTTCTGCGCGTTCCAGCAAAACAATGGCGACCTCCGTGTCGTGTTTTGGTGATGCAGTAATTAAATTGTTATATCGGACGTACGTAACGTATTCTTACCGCAATTCTTGTGTTTAGTTATTGTGTAAGTGATCCTAAAGTCAAACGTGCATGTCAAAATGGATGTAATTGCCCTTTATGTTGCTAGGTAACGATACTTTTGACGCTCCTCGATTAAAGTTACTGCGGTTTCGCCCCCGACTTTGTAAGTCTGGAGTATGTTGTAGCCGCAATGTCACGTGGGCACTAACTGAGAGTTTCAATTGGCTTTCCCGTTCGTACGATTTTGGGAAAAAAAACTCTAACCAGGCTGGAGTCAACTTACGGAAACGAAATGAAAATGGGAAACTTTCACGCGTGTTCTGTTGACACATTGCCATGGCAACTTCTTACATTTTTTTCTCGATTACGATTCCCAAATCAAATCGGCAAACGCGATCAGAATCTGCCTTTACATGAATCACTTCCCAAGAATGTAGTAGACCAATGACGAATCCAATCTGAAAACAACAAGTTATCTTATGTTATGCGCTAAGATTTTCATCCAAACGTAGGTACTGTTTGCCCCTTCTTAGGGAGGTTTTCATCTTTTATTTACTTGTATGGGGAAGCATGTGAGCGAATACTTACATTTAAGTATTACATGACGCTGTTCGAGTTTCACTCGTCAGGGTGCGAGCGTTTATATTGTATTGAACTAGCAAGAAATTGACTATCAGTGCGAGAGTAAATCCTTATGAATGAATTTTATGTCTGGGATTGAAAACTTATTTACACTAAACCATGCGCAATGGCTGTTTGTCGTGACGTCACCATAAGTCAGCCAATGACGATCGAGAACAACGGCTGTTTGGCCGTCTGATTGTACTAGCCCAGTCACGTGACATGCACGTCACAGCAAACAGCCATTGCGCGTGGTATAGTTGAAGCACGGGCAGTGTTGGATGCACCGTTTGCAACAATGGCACTATTTGGCCACTCATGTGTATGTCCATGCTTACTGAACTAAATTTCTTCAGTGAAATTTTCATGCACACTGGTTAACAAATGCTTACTTTCGTTCGCTTCGCTCACTCAGTCAGCGCATCCCCCTTCAGTCGTTCCTCCTTTGGTTAGCATAAATATACTCAATTAAGCTGGAGTTGTTTTAGAAAGAAGTAAGCTGGAGAATGATTTCCTCACGGGAATGTAATTTCTTGCAGTGCTTTTTTGCGCACACTGTCTAACATAGGAAGCCGTAACACAAGAGCGAATGGCGTGTTTCGCATCGTGTGGCTTGATCAAAACGTTAAGGCAGGGTTTCTTTTTTTCTTCTTGGAACAAAATAAAAATTAATTATTAATTGAAAACAAACGTAAATTCATTATTCCTATAAACACAGACCACATACAGAAGTGAAGTATATCATTAAAGGGACATAAATCCTTCTGGTATGTCGTGCAACCCGTTGAGTAAAGAGTTTGCAACATTTACACAGGTCAGAGCTAATGTCGCAAAATCATCTCTCACGAAAGAAAAAAAAAAGAAAATGACTGTGTTGGCAACATTTATGTACGTTTGAACTAATGTCACAAAACTGAGTCGTACAGGAAAGCCTACAGGCATGCATGTACCTTTAATACTTAAGTTATACCTGCCAAGTGTTTGCTATACCTCCTTCCTATCTTATTGTGCGCGCAGCGTATCTTGAGTCCTGCAGATATTTTTTGAGCTGCTACATCTTCCTGGAGGGAGCGGCTTTCATCGACGGCCGCCATTGTTTTTGTAACCATCTAGGATATCAACAAGGTGCTCTGCTATCGAAAACATACAATCGATTATCTGTATTCGATCTGGGGCGAACTCAAGATAGGTCGCGGACACTATAAACTAATAACCCATTTTCGCAGCTTAGACGGTATTCGAACTCACAACCTTTAAATTAGTAGGCTGACGCCCTAGCCCTCAAGCTGTGCTGCCTCAAGCAAATGCTCCGCCTCCCAGTTTAAAACATATCATAAAATAAAATGACGTCACCCTCAAAATTCATGATGCACGAAACGTTGAAACACACGGACTTCAGATCGCAGACAATATTACAATTACTTTGAGAGAAAAGAGAAGAAACGGTTCAGCGTCGCCCACAAATCTCAAAATACATAAACGTAAAAATCAAGCAATTTTAAATTATTACTCCTAATTTGCATACCATGGTCACCTAAAACGTAATACTGACAATGATGAGCGCGATTCAAAAGATTCATACAAGCCGAAATAACAAATACAAAAAAGAACACAAGTTTAAAACGAAGCGCATCAACTCACTGCTGCAGCTAACAACACGGCCCTTACCTGTTGTGAAGATGTCATGCCCACAATTTATAAAATATTTACACTTAAATTATTAAAAAGGTTACGCAGTATTGAATTAACCTTTTTAATAATTTAAGTGTCAATATTTTATGAATTGTGGATATGGCATCTTTCCAACCTAACCGTGTTATTGACTGATGCAGTGAGTTGCTGCGCTTCGTTTTAATATTGTGTTATTTTTGGTAAGTATTTGTTGTTTCGGCTTGTATTAATGTTTTGCGGCACACTCATCATTGTCAGTATTATGTTTTAGGTGAACAAGGTCGGTAAGTTATAGGACTGAAAATTTAAACTTGCGTGACTTTTATTTACTGTACTTTTCAGTGGGCATATTTGAACCGTAACAATTACCCCTTTGGGTGGTTTATGTAAAGAGTCCAAAGATGATTCATCGAACGTGAAATCAGTTGTAAATTTTATATATTCTGTGTGGTGTATCTGCTTCTAGCAGTCTTTTTCGCAAATCTTCAGTAAGTTTATTTTTTATCTTAACAATAGCGTTTGTTGCTTCACCTAAGGCCTCTCTCTAAAAGTTAATTAAGTGGTTCTCGGGAGCGCACGCTTGTGTTTTTTTCCTCAGCGCATGAAACGTTTTCTACGAAAAATTAAAAAATTAAAAAATTTAAAAAAATTCCGATCACGCATCATCACTTTCATCGAACATTTCCTGGAGCCGATGACCACATCAATTCTTTGTTCCATTCCCATGATGGCCTCGAAACGAATCGTAAGGGTCGTTTAGAGGCATGTCACAACTAAAAACTTGGATCTGAAGAACGACTTTGTATCAAATGTGCAACTTTTGCACGCTCACCCTGGAATTAAAACAAAAATACACAGATATTGTACTCCACAACAAAATGTTAGTTACTGATTTTGTTTTGTTTGGCAAAAAAAAAAAAAAAAAAGGCCATCGCCCGCATCAGAAAAATCACGATTAAAACGTAAAAAGAAAAAAAATCCGCTCGCGTCAATTTCTTGTAGGACCACTCCAGAGAACCACTTAATTAATTTTTAGCAGCCTAACAATAGTTGTTTTTTTAATTAATTTCTTTGAGCCTTATAAGTCAGCCGAAGCATCTTAATGCTTGTATGGCTGAACCGGCTCAATTTTGAACATTACCAGATTTTTAGAGAAGAAGAAATATCTGGTGAAGGGAGGTGCCAACCCGGGGATTCGATCCGGGAAACCTCCGATCATCGTAGGGGCCGAAAGATTGGCCAGAATAGTTACCATAGCCGCTGAAGGAACATGGTAGCCTCCCTGGCCGGCAGTCCTGGCGGGGACTTTGCCAAGATCCCCTTTTCAGGGGTTCGACCAGATCCGCAAGCCTCCAGCAACCAGGCTGAGCTCTCTCACAATTCAGCTACGATGAGTGACTGCTGTTTTACCTGATGCACTGTTTTGTCTGTTGAAACATCCCCCCCCCCCCCCCGATTGTTTAGTTTACTGTTGCGATAGTACTGTCAACACTGCGGAATAAGAGTTTTATAAATATAAATATTCGCTCCGAATGTATACGCTTCTTTAAATTTAATAAATAAACAGCGGCCTCACAGCATCAGAGAATAATTTACAATTAGGTTTGGTATTTATGCCAGCAAGACTCCCAGCGGCATAGCAGTGAAAGATTGCAGTCTTTCACGGAGCGAGATGACGTCAAGTACAGACCCACAGTCGGTCCCAAGTTGATGACGAAGCTGGCGCTCGACCCGGCGGCAGGCAGATCAATGGCTTCCCGGCGAGCGCCATAACCAATATTTAGATTGCGTCTGTCGGCCCTGAAAGCGAGGTTAATGAGAACGGGGCTGGCGGAAGAGTTGGTCACTGAAGCGTTCAGGACGTAAGGAAAATGTGGGGGGGGGGGGGGGGGACCCTGTGAGTGAGGATATCAGGAATTGGTGAGCGAGTAAGTTGGGTGGGGGTTGGGGGAGCACACAAGGTTGACGTGAGAAATGGAAGTGGTTCTTACCTGTGGGTACGAGGACGTGGAAGTGCGAACTCAGGTATTGACTGGTCACGGCCGTGCCACATATTAAAAGAGAGAGCAGTTGACCGAGTAATATGGCTTTCCACACTTCCCTGAAAATGATAAAAGAAAAAGTATTATTAGAAAAGAGCAAGTCGTACAAATAGGTGGAACGGGGGAGAGGGAGAAGGCGCGAAGGGGAACGCTTGAAGAGGAAACGTTCCCCGCTTATTGGACACAGACGAATGCGACAGTTGAAAGAGTGTGTCACAAGGAAGTTTACCACACGGATAATAAGAGTCGGCAACCTCCACTCGCACTAACACGTCTTCACGGCGACAAATCGTACGTTTTTCTGCCACACCCCGGCCCTCCCACCTCGACTCTTTCGATGGACGAGTGGCTGATATAAGGCTAAAGGTCCGGGTGGGCAAGTACTGAAGAACCCACTTTAGACCCCAGAAAGCTCGTCACGTCAACACAAACACACTGTAAAGAGATCTTTCACGAAAGGAGCTGCTGGACTGCTGTTAGGTTAGGTTAGGTTAGGGTATGTATCGTTGACTGCCTACTCGCCCCGTTTTGTATTAACCTGGATTTAGTCAGATGAAGATAGCGACAGTTTACATGTACTCGTTAGTTTTCCGTTTAATTAACTAATTATTTAGCAACAAACAATGAACAAAATGGAGGCAAGATCCTCAGCAGTTCTCAATGGTGGTTGCACTGTTTTCTTGTGATGTTTACAGCTAATTTTCTTTCTTTACGTAATTAAGTTTTCTTTCTAACCTGCAACCGTTTACTTGCGACTTTTTTGATACTGAAATACATTTTTTTGTGTGGAAAATTTGTTAAAACGGACGAGTCTAGGTCCGTACCCAGAGCCAGCATTTTGTTACAATGACGTTTGACGACTACCTGAGTAATATATATTACACAGGGTGGCCCATAAAGTACTGGAAAAATATAGGCCTAAAATAGGCCTATACTAGACCTTCACAGTTTGTGGGTAGGGATCTCTTCCAGTCTCTCATGTCGTACGAATTCTAATCTGAGTAAAGTTGGTGGAATTGTTCTCGAACCTGCACAAGGGTCCGAGAACTGAATCCATGCAGACCGCATAGCAGCACCATTTCAATGCACTCCTCAGTAGAGTACATGGCTGGCGTCATATACCTCAGGCCACTTCAATAACACAGAAACAATTGTAGTTTGAACCCCCACAACGTTATTCAGAATAAAATGTAATGAAACAATGCGATCAACCATAGAAGATAGGGAGGATAAAATTAGGGCACCACAGCACAATGGTTATTTTCGCCCAGACTTTGCTAAACTCTTTTCAATGCACTGCTGAAAAGCTGCAAACACACGACTAAGATAAAACTAAAGGGGAGCAAATGGGATGACAAACTGAGCAGATGCGGCTAAAGATGTACACCATAAACGTACACGCAACACCTCACCAGATGGTAGCAGAATCCAATACATCATGTCACACCTAATGCCATAGAAGTAAGGATAATTCGTAACATGTTGAAAGTTTCCTAATGGACCTACGAACTTTGAAGCTACATAGGCCTATTAGAGCCTATTTTAGGCCTATATTTTTCCAGTACTGTTTGGACCACCCTGTATAGAGCAGTGACACGACGTAGTATTATTGTATATAACTCTATGCTGGAGCCTTAATGGGTTAGCTGCAAGGGGCACTGCAGAGAGAAACAGAAGGGCATCATACTGAAGCCGATGATGTGAAGAGTGATTTCTTAGACTTAAAACGCGCGAATTTTGTTGTTGGAGAAAACAACGTTATTTTAAGGCTAAGAAATCCTCTCTCCCGTTGTTTTTCCCTCCATTTTTATGTAGTGCACCTTGTAGTTATGCCCTCCAAAACCCATACTGGTGCCAATATGGCGGCAAATGTCACTGCTCTATAGGAGGGTTGCATTAGGTTCACATTACATCTACCTAGCTATAGATTAGGATTGGAAAGCACATTGTCGCCTATAAGATTCACAGTATCGGGTTTTATATTGGAGTATATATACAGGATAAGCTATTAGTCCGTACTGTAGAGCCAAAATTCGAACACAATGACATTTAACTTAATAGGAGGTTGCTGTAGAATACAATAAAATAGAATGGAAGGTATCGGCCAATAAGAATCGCCTATCGAATCTGATGCCCCAGAGCTTGTGGCTATACCCTATTGGCCTGCAAAGTGGTCAAGGGGATTATTACAACATGTCAGGTGGGTGACTTTAATATGCTCCTGTAAGGTCACCAACGATGTTCATGTTTGAACTATACGCCTCGCAGAATTCGGTGTAAATTATGAAGTTGTCGAGATACGTCGAAGCAAAATCAGAAAAGAAAATCGGAACAGAATCGTAGGTTTTAAGGGCGACCAAAGTTAGCAGTGAAATTGTACTGTAGTACACCGGGACGTGCGGGCTTAATGTATAGGTTCGTATTCTTGCTTTTCTTAGTGTACTGCATTGCAGTTTGTACTGCTAACTTTGATCGCCTGTGAAACTAGTGATTCTATTCAAATATTTTGTAACCAGTCAGCTGTAACGTGCATATGTAACTCCTGACTATTCTTTATTAGTATTAAAAAACGCTTAAGCGTATAAAATACGGATGTAAGCCTTAAAAAACTTAAAGCCCTAAAGGAACAGATATTTAAAAGAGAAATGTAAGCCATCAGCGTCGCACTAATACGTGTAAAAGAATCTCCAGCGACCCAAAAAAACAAGCTGAAGCTTCTTTTACACGTATTAGTGCGACGCTGATGGCTTACATGTCTTTTTTAAATATCTGTCCCTTTAGGGCTTTAAGTTTTTTAAGGCTTACATCCGTATTTTATACGCTTAAGCGTTTTTAAATACTTATATCCCTTATTTTTTTTTCTTGTTTCAGCAAGAATAACTCAGAAAAGAACACTGTAATCACCTTAAAATAACTGTTAAGAGTGTCTTTTCCATGGTTGATTCGTTTTATACTGCTAAAAATGACTTTTGCACCCAATTTCATGGTTTTAGCTTGATCTATAAGAATTTGTTGCCCAAACCCCTGGGAGGCATCACGGGGAGGTTCTGGGGCGGGAGTGGGGGGGATGCACTGAAGGCACTTTGGGTATTTCATTGGGGTCCATGGCTGGTTCGATTTTTACTGTTAAGAAAGACTTGCGTACCAAATTTATGTTTTCTGCAAAACTTCTGCAAAAATTTGTTACTCCACTTAATGATTTCTGCCCAGTGCTCTGCAATAATAATTGCTCTGCCGACGAGAATACTGCAGTCACATCAAAATCGGGTTCAAAAGGCCCTGGTCAGTGTTAATACCTACGTTTTAAGCTATACAAATTGAAAATCGGTTCACTGGTTCGATCTCTACGTGAGAGCAAAAGCTTTAGCCCATTTGGCTTTCCGTGTCAAGAATATTGTAGTTACATTAAAATAGCCTGCGAAAAGCCCTAGGGCACGTACATACCTAAGTTTTAAGCTATAGAACTTGAAAATCGGTTCAGTGGTTCGGTCTCCAGGTGAGGGCAAAGAGTCCTAACAACAACAAGAACAACAAGAAGAACAACAACAAGAAATGGCCATGCTGTGGACGCCGAACGGTTTGACTGTTGTCATTAAAATTTGTAAGGCAGTGAAAGAGTTACGACACGACCCAAAATACCGAATTTCGTTGATCTATGTCAATTCTGGGCGAGACTATAGGAGTTCAAAGTTTGACGTTTAACATGGAAGTTCATTCTGAGGCTTACATAAGGACCGCTACCGCGGTCCTTGATGGTGTGGATGCATAGCGACTTATAAAATCATTAATGAAAATGTACATTTAAAAAAATCTATTTTGCATTTAAACATTTTTCTTTTATATTTATTTTTGATGCAGACTGGTCAAGACTTTTAAGAACAGATGAGATGAGAAACGTGAATGAGTTGAATTTGAGAACTCTACGTGATCCTATTGTTAACCAATGACGAGTTAGGCTTCGGGCAGATGACCAGGAGTGGTTAACGCTCGTTAAACCCTTTAAACCCTTTTTAGTGGTAACACATTCAAGGAAGTCCAAGAACCACTTTATCTGTTTAATGTGACTATGCCACCCCGATTCTTCGAATAATAATTAAAGCGCTTAACGTAAATCAGCATGGTGGCGTGTATCCACATTTTCAGACCATTCGTTACCGAACTGCACAGCAGTCACAGACCATGCATTCTTTTTGACATTTAAGAAATTGCCTATAACTCTTCGTGTGGTACGCCATTCTTTTACGCAGGAAATGCTACAAAAAGAATTGATGGTTCGAGATTCAAAAAGGTTACTAGTTCAATAAATAAAGCACATTGCCAAAGAGGCATTGCTTCAAACAAATTCAGGATAAGGGCGCATTTATGCAACGAGACCTTCTCGCTCGCTGAACGCTTTTTGGCCAGTTAACCATTATTTTTTTACTATTAATTTCCAGCTTCTACTAAATGAATGCGGCAAAACATAAAATATTAAATGCATTATAAATAACAACAAGAATAAACAACAAAGTGCAACAGTAATTTTAAACATTGCTACAACGTTGTTGTCATTTCTCACTTTTTCCAAAATTTGCTACTCCCGCACAAAGAGCAGTTTCTGCCAGTGACCAGACGACACCAGAATAAATAGTTGCTCGCAACAAGAGATCAAAATTCAACATGGCGTCCATTTCGGGGTTATTGAATCGGAAAGAAACCGTCGAATGCTGACATGCAGAAATCAGTCCACGATCTTGTATTGCAGTAAAAATTTCTATCTTATTGTTATAAATCGACGCTGTCATGCCGCACTCATTGTACTTCGTGTGTCAAGACATGAGGGGAGGATCAGCGTCCGCGTTGTTGCCATTGTTGCTATGTATAAACAACTCGAAAACCGCATGCTTCAGTGAAGGCGAGAAGCATCTAGCAGATTTAGTATTAACCAAGTAAAAGCTGGCGAGCGAGAAAATTTACATTGTGAGGCATTGTGTAAACGCGCCCTAACTCCTGTAAGCATTAAGTGAATCAGAAAATGTTTAAATTCCACGTTTACAAAGAGAAAAGAAGCCCCGGATGCTACGATGGGGCGTATTGATTTATCCCACAATTATCTCTGTAAGATTTAGCAGTTTGCTAATGCAGTGCATTGATCCAAGATTCCTAAGTCCAACGCTACTTGTTCGGTATTCATAAAGAGCCTTATTCGGTATTCATGTGGGCCTACTATGTGGGCCTAATGCAGTGCGTTGATCCAAGAATCCCAGGTCCACCGCTACTTATTCGGTATTCATGTGGGCCTATTATGTAGGCCTAATGCAGTGCGTTGATGCAAGATTAGGGGGGAAAAAGTCACATTCATCACAAAAATCAGAAAACGAGGAACAGAACTTCCGGTAACGCCGCTAAACTCATCACAATCTGACAAGTTTTTTTTTTTTTTGGTGCCATTATAATTTATTGCGCAACACGTTGACGCAGACCAAACACAGCACTTCCACTTTCCACATTTTCCCATATTTTGTAAACAGTGGTTTACAGTCTTTCAAGTTATATAGCAAACGTTCAAATTACTGTTCTGCCACAAAAGAGCGGAGTGGCGGGGCTTATTAAGATCCCCCAACGACAAGCCGTAACGCCCCTAAAGGTATAACGACCGGGCTTTATTTGAGCGTACAAAGGAAGCTTTATGATTCCAACCACACCTACCTAGTGAGTCACGCGAGCAAGACGAGATTGCGACGAGAATACCCATGAGATTTGCAGTCGACGGGCAACGCGACGCGAGGAGCAACAAACATGGCCGCTAACAGCCCGACTCGACAGAAACTGAAG